>SNQJ01S0048924.1:49426-96993 GCA_010110895.2 Picea sitchensis | reverse complement strand
ACCAAAACCAACAAACACGGGCTTACTAAGACACCCTGTCAATCCCCAAAGCATGGTCAAGTGGGCAAGTGTAAGATCCAAGAAGTTGTTAGAAATAAAAGGAATTAGATGCATACATTAAATGGTTTTGATGATCAAAGTGACACATACTATGATACCTGAACTAATTACCTCATGAAGCAAGAATCCTCTCTGACACAAGACCAAGTCGATGGTGGTGGAGGCTGTTGTTGTTGCTGACAGGATAAAGATGTTGGAAGAGAGAAAAGCATGGCCCTCCATGGCCATGCTGAAGTCAATCCTGCTCTCGATACTCCATGTCTAGGACCTGTGAGCCTCGAGACATGATCTTCTAGTTATCCCTAAAAGTGGGGGATAGCAGGCCTATTTCCCTCAAACTACATACGAGTTGGACGAGCGATTCGATTTGCAGATATCGTGTTATGGAATAAACCGTTAATTTCCCAAAATAGAGTAACTTCACTTGGGTTTCGAGTAACAATCGCCATCACTTATAATCATTGGCTACTAACGAAAAATCTGTATGGGGATAATGACCTCTCACATTCGACTATCAATTTTAAATGATGAGTATCAAATTGGTTATTTGGCGACGCTTATTTGGCACTGCATGGCTGAATGGTACACAAGCATTATTCTCGGGATGATTTGACTCGCCGTCAAGTTTCATTGTCACGTGTATCCCTCAGATTAGACCCAATTAATGACATTTAACACGTGATATAGGGGGTGTGATGGGGTGTTTTAGAGTCTACCCGCTTTTTGCCCCGAAATGCACCGAAAGATGCCACGTACCTTTGTGGGGAAACCACGGTTGAAATTTCAGGACCTCTTAGATATTTTAACCTTCACGTTGTTTCAAACTCTAAAATCTCTCTCAACCGTTGATCTCGGCGGATGGCGATCTACGTCCTTTCAAGCCCGATTTTCTTAACACCTCCACTAAATTTAATCTCTTTTCTGGCACTTCCCCAAATTTATCTGACTTCCAAATCAGTTTAGCACCTCGCTAAACCCTGAAATCTCGATTTCACACCAGAAATTTAAATGGTGATAACAACTTGCATCCAATATTTAATGTGGACCTCCTTTGGCCATATTTTCCACCATTATTGGTCACCTCCGAGATAGTAAAACAATTGACACCCACATAGCTCAACCCTGACTACATGGAACAGACATCCACTAATCAGATCATGGACACACAAGTGAAGCGCCCTTGCCAACATAGGATCCAACTTTATCGGGTTGTCAAAACAAGGCAGCTACTGCACCAAGACAAGTGGCTCACTCGAGGCCAAATTCAGCAGAAATTTCCTCATCTGATGGGGGAAATCAATGCAATGGAGATATCGGTGGATATCAGTGGCCACCCACTTATTCCAACTGACTCATTTACATATTTTATCTTGGCAATTTCAGTTTTCATCGTGGCAATTTTTTTATAGCTTTTCGAGTCCTAAAATTTTGGGGTCATTTTGAGGCCCTAAACAATGTTTTTGGGCCTTCCATAGTCACATTGTCGACAAAATCAAAGTGTAATGGCATAATGTGTATTCCTCAAATAGGGCTTTCCAACGGGCTATCATGCACCTAAAACAGAGATTGCATGCAAAAGTTATGACCTCGGGAAGTTGATGTACTAACTTACCCCAACGGGGCCCACATGACTTTTGGCGCTTCATCTTCTAGGGTTAGGTTTTTGGATGTCTAGGGTTTTGGAATTCATGTTTGATGTAAAAAGGCCTTTGGAGCCTCATTTTATTTATCTTCTTTTGAATGAGCGCAGTCGTCACATCTCTTCTCAGAGAAAATCTGCCATCTTTCTAGCAAGCTTGTTTCAGTCTGCATTTTACAGTTTCAACATATTTCTCTATTAATAAGAAGCCAAGTTTTATTGTATCGCTGTTATTTTTCATTGAATCTCTGTGTTAATAATATCTATCTGTATTAATTTTGTTCTTCTCATAAAATATGGATCACCTAAGTGCATCTTCCACTTGATTCTCTTTGCCTTTAATGTGTCTGATTTCAAAATTAGACTCATTGATGAGAGCCATCCACTTGGCTTGTTTGGCATTTAAAAGTGGTTGATCGAATAAGTACTTCAACCCACTATGGTTTGTCATTAATACAAACCTTCTTCCAAGAAACTAATGCCTCCACATATTCAAGGCATGTACAATGGTTGTGACCTCCAATGATCCAGATGGATATCGGTGGTCACCCACCTTTTCCAACTGGCTCAAAACAGTTTTTTGACAATTTTGGCAATTTACTATTTTTAGCATTTTTAACTTTCGGGGCCATTTTGAGGGCCTAAATGAAGGTTTTTCAAGATCGAGCTCCTCAATTATAGCTAAAGTCATGATTGAGCCCCCAAAATGAATCTTCTCGACGATACCTTTCCAACGGGCTATCACACACCTAAAACGGAGATTGTATGCAAACGTTACGACCCAGGGAAGTTGATGTACTAACTTACCCAAACGGGGCCCACGTGACTTTTGGCGCTTCATCTCCTAGGGTTAGGTTTTTGGATGTCTAGGGTTTTTGGCATTCTTGTTTATTGTAAAAAGGCCTTCAGAGCCTCATTGTAATCTTCTTCTTGCGAATGCACGCAGCCGTCACATCTCTTCTCAGAGATAAGCCGCTACCATTCCAGCAAGCTTGTTTCCGTTGCATTTTACAGTTTCATCTTATTTCATTATTGAATAGAAAACCAGTTTTACTGTATCTCTGTTATTTTGTGTTAAGAACCTGTTAATAATCTGTATTCATTTCGTTCTTCTCATAAAATCCGGATCATCCAAGTAATGAGTAACAAAGTGTTAATCATGCTCAATTAGTTTTATGGATTCATGACTGATCACACGTCCTTCTTGAATGAGGAATCCACCGAGATATTCCTTACAAGATTTAGTACATACTAGGAAATATTTTTCTGGTTCTGTTGTCTTCAAAACATGTGCATTTTCTTAAGATATTTCAACTGCTGGAAGCTTGCTTCATAGTCTGCTAACCACAAAAATTCCACCCCTTTTCTTTGTAGGGAAGTGATTAGATGTCCAAGCTTTGAAAACCCTTGAATAAACCTTCTGTAATATCCAACTAACCCCATGAATGATCTTACCTCGGTTACATTCCGAGGAGCAGGCTAATTCATGATTGTCTTGACCTTCTCATGATCCACTACCACTCCTTCCTCTGAGATTACATGACCCAAGTAATGGATATATCCCTGGAAGAAATAACATTTGTTGTACTTAACATACAATTGGTGTTCTCTCAACACCTACAGTACCAACCTGAGATGATCTTTATGTTCTTCCTTGGTCTTTGAGTATATGAGAATGTCATCAATAAAAACCAACACAAACTTAACCAAGTATTTGTTGAGGACGTTTTTCATTAGGCACATAAATGTGGTTGGTGCATTGGTAAGCCCAAAAGGCACCACCACAAACTCATAGTGCCCATACCTTGTTCTAAAGGTAGTCTTGTGAATGTCCTCATCCTTGATCCTGACTTGATGGTACCCAAGCCTTAAGTCTATCTTAGATAAAATTGTGGATCATCTTATCTAATAAAAAAAATTATTGATCATGTGCAAAGGATATTTATTCTTGATGGTCATCTTGTTCAGTTGTCCAAAATCAATACATAACATAAAGGTACCATCCTTCTTTTTTACAAACAACATTGGTGCTCCCCACATGGATACATTGGATCTAATATATCCCTTGTCTAACATTTCCTTCAACCACATTTTCAGCTCCACTATTTTAGATGGGCTCATTCTATAAGGTACCTTGGATGTAGGTATTGCTCCTGGCATATGCTCTATGGAAAAATCAATATCTCTTTTGGAAGGAAATCCTGGTACTTCCTCTGGAAATGTCTTTATACTCATACAATACATGATGGTTTCCAATTTTCATCTTATTTCCTTATATCGAATTTAATACCTATATGGAATACAATGGGCATCCTCTCTTGCAAATCTTCTTCAATTGTAATGTAGAAATATGCCTTATTGATACAGGTTTATATGCGCCCTGCAAGACCCTCATATTTCCTTCACCTTCTTCACATTCTAAGTTCTTATTAAAACAATCCAATTTTTCTTTGTGTCGTGACAACCAATCCATTCTTATCAGCATATCATATGACCCCAGTGCGACTAGATTCAATGTTGCTTGTGTGTGCATCCCATTCATCTCAAACTAGCATGCTTCTATCAGCTTTGTCACTTTCCTCTTGGTCTGTGTGGCTAGCTAAACTAACCATGATTGTGCATGCTTTCTTCTCTGTAAGACACATGCTTCAACAACTTGGGGTTTAATATAGCTTAAGTTAGAACCAGGGTCAGTCAAAATAGAAATAGAATGGTTGGAAAGTATACCTTCTACTTCCATTGTTGAGGCTTGGTGGTCTGCTTGTTGATTCTCAATAGTTGCATAAATCCAGGGTAAACTTTTGGCTACATCATCAACAACAATAGCCTCTTGAACAATGTATATTATCCTATTGCCTATGAGGGAAATCTCTCAACAGGTGTGATTTTCCACAACCCCGACATTGTAGAGGTCCTTTCTTTATCTATTCTACTTTATCTCTTCTACTTTATCCTTCATAGTTTCTACTGGCTTATTCCCACATTGAGTAAGATAATTTTGTTGGTGTATTCTCTTAGCGGGATAACTGGACTGAGCACTCAACGTTGGGTTCATGTACCTAGATGATTTAATGATCCAGATTTATGAGCAAAATGAAATTAAACACAGATCTATAACATTAACATAGATATACACAGAACAATGACATAGATGCAGTGAAACTTACCTTCTATTCAATAAATAAATCTATTGAAACTAAAAATGCATAATGAAACAATCTTGCTCGAATGGTGGTAGATAATCTCTAAGAAGACATGTAGAAGCTACACACATTTGTCTTAGCACATTACAATGAGGCCTCTAGGCATTTTTAGCATCAAGAAGAAATTAAAAAACCCTATACATCCAAAAACCTAACCATAGGAGATCAAACACCAAAATTCATGTGGGCCCCGATGGGGTAAGTTGGTACATCAACTTCCCGAGGTCGTAATTTTTGCATACGATCTTCTTTTTAGGTGCACGATAGCCCGTTGGAAAGGTCTATATGAGGAATACACATTTTTCTATCAAAATCTAACTTCATTTATAATGTGACTGTGGTGATCCCAAAAAACATTGTTTAGGGCCTCAAAACAACCCTGGAAGTTTAGAACCCGAAAATCTAGGAAAAAACTACAAAGATGAAAATTGTATGTGAGCTAGTTGAAAGAGGTGGGTGGCCATCGATATCCACATGGATCAATCCTCACCCATTAGGAAGCAATGGTATCCATTGCGTTGATTTCCCCCGTCAGATGAGGAAATTTCTATTGAATTTGGCCTCAGGTGAGCCACTTTCCATGGTGCAGGAGTTGCCCCACTTTGACAACACGATAAATTTGAAGCTTATGTTGGTGAGTACCCTTGACCTATGTGTCCATGATATGATCAGTGGATTCCTATTCCATGCAGTCATGGTTTAGCTCTGTCGGTGTCAACTATTTTGCTATCTCTAAGGTGTCCAATAATGGTGGAAAGTATGGTTGAAGGAGGTCCACATTAAACATTGGGTGCAATCCAAGGAAGGGGGGAATGTTGAGCTCAAAATCATTGTCACCCATTGCCTTGGTGATGGTGTAAGGTCAATAGCGGAGAGGACGAAGCTTCTGATGGGGTCCTATAAGGCGTTCTTTCTACAAATGCAACCAAACTTTATCGCCACCTGAAACTTATGGGGCACCCGATGTTGATCATGGTATTACTTGTACTTGGCATTGGACTTCTACAAAATATCATGAACCTGTTGGAATATGTGCTAGATTCATTCATTAAATCAAGTGGATTTTTCGGCTTCGGTTTGAGCATGGGATGATTTTTCCTGTGTGAATGCAAGGGGTAATGCAACATCCATGGGACCCAATGGTTGAAATCCCAACCCCACCTGAAAGGGGTTGTGGTCGGTTGAGCTATGTATGGCTCTGTTGTAACTGTGTTAAACATAGGGAAGACTCTCATCCCAAGTGTGTGGATTCTTGGAATTGTACATGTGAAAGATATGTATGATCATCCTATTGATGACCACAATTTGGCCATTCGTTTGGGGGTGGAAGGTCGTGGATTTGGTGAGCTTGGTGTCCGACCATGACTAGAGATTTGAATAGCATGTGTTGAGGAACCGAATGTCCCGATCAGATACAATGGTCTGTAGTATCCCAAAATGTACCCACACTCGTTCGAAGAAGAGCTTGTCAATGGCCTCCGTAATGATGCTCTTCTTGCCGGCAGCCATAATCACCATCTTGGAAAATCAATCAACAGCCATGAAAACACAGTCATTCCCCTACTTGGTTGAAGAAAGGCCCGACATGTATTCCATCAAGATGGATTCCCAAGGCCTATTAGGAGTAGGCAAAGGGGTCTACATGCCTTGTTTCTTAATGGTCAGTTTGGCAACGGCACAAGCCGTGAAAGACTTGATATACTCGCAGACATCCTGTCAAAGTTTCAACCAATAGAAATGTTGTTGCAACACTGCCACTGTGTTTTATATGCCAAAGTGTCCTTCCACCAAACTGTAGTGAGATTCCCAAATTATCTTTGCTCTCTCATTTGATGGGTCACAAAGATGGCCCAGATGGCACAACAACCAGTCCTAAAGATGGAAATAAGCGACAACTATGTTTGTTCCCAAACATATGGTAGGTAGTGGCGAAATCAGGATCTTTCTCGTAGAGTTGGGGCCATCCGAAGGTCGCATGTCCACAAGAGTGTAGCATCATGGTTAGTACTGCAACTAGAGGTTGATTGATTAAGTCAGGGACGCGGTTGTTACTCCATGTCTTATACTTGATGTTGAGATGGAACTACTGCAATTATGTGGACCACTTTTGATGGCGGTCATTCTGCAATTTCCCTTGTCTCTGCATCAATTGTAGAGGCTTATGATTAGTGTGGATGATTGTATCCTTATCAATAATGTAATGCCTCCACTGGCATAGGCTTGTAAAATGGAGTACAGTTCTTTGTCATAAGTGGGGTGCTTACAGATGGTATCTGATAGTGTCTCACTATGATAGGCCACAAAATGTCCCTACCGAGTGAGAATTGTGCCTGCATCATATTCTGAAGCATATGTAAAAATCTCAAAAGATTGTTGCATGTCGAGTAATGAGAACACCGAGGCTAAGCACAAGCGTTGCTTCAAATCATCGAACGCTTTTTTTTTACTGGCTTTTTTTATGGTGGGAGAATCCCAACACAAACCTGTGATATAAATTGGCAAGGCCTAAGAAACTCTAAAGCTCAGTGAGTGTGGTCGGGGCTAACCAGTCACAGATGACCTAGATCTTGGTTGGATCGACATGCACCCAATGCTCATCAACAATGTATCCTAGGTACTAGACTATATTCATGCCAAAGGAGCATTTTTCCAAATTTTCATATAACTTGTGTTGTCACAGAGTGTGCAGAACCTGGTAAATATGTTGCAAGCGTTCCACCCAACTCTTGATGAAGATGAGGTTGTTATCCAAATACACCACCACAAAATAATTGGTAAAAGTCCACAAGATATCGTCCATCATCCTCATGAAAGTTGTTGGGGCATTTGTCAAGCCAAATGTCATGACCAACCATTCAAAAAGACCTTCTTTGGACTTGAAGGTAGTCTTCCATACATCAGTCTGATCTATTGGGACTTGGTGGTAGCGGGACTTCAGATCAATCTTACTGAAGTATTTTTCCCCCTTTAGTTGGTCAAGGAAATCGTCAATTCATAGAATTGGGTATCGATTCCTGACTGTGATTTTATTTAGGGCCAAGTAATCAATGTAGAGTCACCAAGTCCCGTCTTTCTTTTGCACAAGCACGATTGGGCTTCCACAAGGTGATGAGATTGGTCGGATGTGCCCCTTTTCGAGCAACTCTTGGATCTGATGGTTGTTTCCTCATTTCCTGACATAGAGCGGAGATAGACTGGCCCATTGGGTAGCGGTGCACCGGGGGACAGATCGATTGAATTCTGACCTGATAGCTCATAGGTACCCAAGTGGGTGAGGAGAAGATGTATTTGTATTCTTCTATGACCTTATCCACTTTCTTTTGCTACATGGAGAGACTCGTCGCAGAGGCCATGGATGTGGTTGCAACCTTCTACTCACTTTGAGCACAAATCACGTAGAAGACAAACTTCCCGGTATGAGAGATGGCCTTCCTGCATTTCTTGGCAGAGATCAAGGAAATAGCAGTAGGTGGGACTACCTAGGGTATCCTGTACAATTTCCTATCTAAAGTAAAAATAACACTACAAGGCCTAGACTCATATACAACATGATGTTTCCATAAATAAGGTTGTCCCAAAAGAACATCACAAACTTCAAAGGGGGAGACATCACACAATACCTCATCTTTGAAGGGCTTGATGTCATAGGGAAGGCAAAATTGTTGGCTAACGGGGAGATCGCTCCCTTGGTAGAGCAATTCAATGGTGTACGACTGTGGGTGTGGCTTTATCGGCAAAGCCAACCACTTTATGACCTCCATTGAGATGAGGTTCTTTTGGAGACCACTATCAACTTTAAAGTGCAGTGGAGTACCGTTAACCCACATCTGTGAATGAAAGAGGAACTCACCTTCCTCTGGTTCATCATGTTCTATGGGTTGGACCTTGGTGGTAGCAATGGTGGCACTGGGTTATGTATCAATTATCTGTTGCCCTTTTTCTGTTTTTGACTTAGATTCTAAGCCCACATCTTATTCAAAGGCTTCCACCTCGACCACCAATGAATGCTTTGAGCGGCATTCAACAATGTTATGATAGGGGCTCTTATGGAATTCACACCACTTCCCGATGTGTTTCTTTGTCTTCCCATTTTCCTTCTTTGTTTTTGGTTTAGATTGGTTGTCTCGAGGATGTCCATCCTTGATCTGCCCTTTGTCTGTGGGTTGGGATGCCTTTTCCCTGCTTTTTTTGTGAGGGGTTCACAAACCCAAACTGCCACTTGTTTTGTTTAATCTTCTTCTCAATTTTGGCAGCATATTGTTAGGTCATGCCCAAGGATGACATGTCCATAAAATCCATTTTTGTCTAGATGTATCTATGTAGATCGTTGCGGTACTTGAGCACCGAATGTCGCTCAAATTATTTGATATCAAGCTTGGTGCACAAGGTATGGAAGACATTGGTGAACTCTAGCACTATTTGGTCCCTTTCCTGTTGCAGTGTGGTCCATCTTGTATATAAGTCATCATAAATTCCAACAGGGTAGTATTGTTCCTTAATAACATCCCTGAAAGAACCCCAAGTGGGTGCGACTACAAATAATGTAGATCCCTCTGTTTCCTTTTACTCACAGAAAGTCTCCCACCAATATTTGACATGGGGGACATCCTTAAGGAGTGCAAATGTAATCTTTTCTCTATCGAAAAAGTTATGGACAAAAAAATACCCTTCTAGAAGGTTTAACCATTCGTCTATAACATCCACATCTATTTGACCTTCAAATATAGGAATATCAAAATTAATTTGTACCTTGAAGGGGGCGACACCTCCGCTCAAGGAAGATGCGTCGCTTTTTGGCAGTGGTCGAAGGATTTGTGCAAAGTTATCCGTCATCTTGTTTCTCTGTCATGCGAGGGATTCATTGAGCAACAGCTTAAAGGGATATCCTCCCCATCGTCTCTCTTTTCTTTCCCCATGGGTGGCCTTCCAATTCGGCAAGGCCGATCTTGCAAAGGCTCAACTATTCCGAGTCTCAATTGCTTATACCTTGACCTTGTTGCGGACGTGCACAGAGAAACAAATGAAGAGAAGACCGCTCTGATACCACTGATCCGGATTTATGAGATGAACAAATTGAAACACAGATCTATAACATTAACATAGATATACACATAACAATAACATAGAAACAGTGAAACTTAACTTCTTTTCAATAAAGAAATCTGTTGAAACTGTAAAATGCAGAATAAAACAATCTTGCTCGAATGGTGTTAGCTAATCTCTGAGAAGAGATGTGGCGGCTACGCGCATTCATTTGAGCACATTACAATGAGGTCTCCATGCCTTCTTAGCATCAAGAATAAATCAAAAAACCGTAGACATCCAAAAACCTAACCCTAGGAGATGAAACACCAAAAGTCATGTGGGTCCGATGGGGTAAGTTGGTACATCAACTTCCCGAGGTCGTAACTTTTGCATACGATCTTCATTTTAGGCGCGTGATAGCCCATTGGAAAGGTCTATCCAACACATTTTACCGTCACACTTTGACTTTGTCTATAGTGTGACTATGGCGAAAAATGTTGTTTAGGGCCTCAAAACAACCCTAGAAGTTTAGAACCGAAAAGCTAGAAAAAAAACTGCCAAGATGAAAATTGTATGTGAGCTAGTTGGAAGAGGTGGGTGGCCACCAATATCCACCTAGATCAATCCTCCCCCTTAGGAAGCAATTGTCTCCATTGCGTTGAGTTCCCCTATCAGATGAGGAAATTTTTGTTGAATTTGGTCCTAAGTGAGCCACTAACTCTGAACTAAAGAGCACCCTATTTTGTAGGGGAATATTCTCTAGAGAGAATATTCTCATCTAAGGAAGTGTTCTCAACATTGGACTATCAACCTTAGCAAAATAATTACCTAGGTGAGTGTGTAGTATCTCCAACATAAAGTAGGTATTTTAACCTTGTAAAAGTTGATTTAAGGCCACAAGGCACCTCATGATAACCTCCTCCAAAGGAGGCCAATGCTCCTCTAGGTGAGTGCAAACTTTCTTGTGAAATATATCAAAGGGTCCACATTAACCCCCTAATTGTGAAACATGCCTCAAAATATATACAGTGCCTTGAACAATGTGTAATAACACCCAGATGAATCTCAATGGAAAGATATGCCTTAATTTATGTAGAAGTGCCTCTAAATGTGTAGAAACTTCTCCAAATACGTGGTAATGACCTACTTTATCAAACTAATGGCGTCGCGGATAATTTATTACCCTCATCCATGATAAAAATCAACTACCTTAATCAACTATGAGTGATGCCTAGGCTAAGATCAAACCCAAATATGTGCTCTAAGATTATTCTCATGATTTGCAATTATCACTAATCTTGAAAGGGTTAAGACCCCATCCTTTGTGCTATTTGAGAAAAGAATGCAAAACAACCATGATTTTTTAGGTGGTAACAATCATTATGCACATCATGGTTAGTTCACAGTACTATACTCCTCGAGGTTTTCACCTACCAATATTTTATACACTAGTGTCGAAAAAATGATATTGACATTAATGACTCATCCTTTAATATAATATTGTCTTTCTGCTTCTACTATGATTTATTGAAATGAGATGAATGGACCAATGATTCTATTAATATTTGTTGTCTTACATTATATGTATTCACCAATGCAGTACATAGTAAAATGACTAAAAATAACATTGTAAGTGAGTGAAATGCACTTGACATTCAATTCTTGCAGGAAATAAAAACAAAGCACAAATGCGACAAAGAGTTCTCTCACAAGTACCCAAGCTAATTATATTTCTTTCCCTATTTGTTTTGTTATGCAATCCCTATCTCACAACTATGTGTTTTTCTATGAGATACCCATCTCACAGTCCTAAGGTTTTCCCTTTGAAAATGACACATAGTAATGATCCATAATAGTGTTTCCTATGGACTTCACTTCAACCTTGACAATGATGATGACTTGTGGTTGTGGTAGCTCTACAATGTTGACAAATCAATGACATTGTTAGGCTACTACAACTATGAATCAAATCCATTGCCAATGTCAAAGTTGAGACCATAGACACATTACTAGTAGTGTTTTTCAGAGGACACAATTGAAAGAACTATGGGATGGGGGTCACATAGAAAAAATCCCGCTAAACATTAATATATTGATGTTTATATGTTGTTTTAATTGTTTTTTGTGTAGATTAATAAATGTCCCTTAATGTCATTTTGATTCTCTTGACATTGATTTCATGCCCACTTCACACAACATGAAGTGGTTGACTTGCATTGGTTTAATGACCTTTCAAGACGTCATTAAATTGACATTTTTGAAGAGATTAAAATCCCACACTAGTTGGCATATCAACATGTAGAAATGCAAATATACCAATGTTATTTACTAAGGATGTCGATATAGTGGCATTTACGAAATGATGTCAAACCTAAAGTAACTTAAAATGGGATGATTTTCCTGAAAGGCTCGATTTTGACATGTGAACATCGAAACAACATTGTATAAACATTATTTTTTACCCCAAATGTAGTAGTGAGATGTAGTCTTCATTTACTAGTTGAATCTCTTTTGGCAGGCCTTAAGAGAAATCCATGTCTACGCATATCCTTGAGTAAGTGGTAATATTACTCTTCTTTGTTTCTAATTCCATTCATGATTGCAACAAAGGATTCATAGGACCATAATTAAAGGGAAAGATTAGGGAGTTGAACCCAAACTGGATCCATAGAGATAGTGTATGAAGAGTTGAAGTTACATGGAAATGACATTTAATGCACACCTAGAACCATGGCCTTGAGTTCAAAATGAGATCTTGATCTGACACAAAATCAGATTACATGGTTAAAAAACCTTTTGCACGAGGATAAATGAAGGCTTCTTCCTTGAGGATTTCAAGGTAAGAGAGATCCACTAGTACATACCAACTAACCAAGGCCAGAATCCATTGAAGCAAAAGAAAAGGCTAGGTTAAAGGTAGAACTCCATCTATTTGACGGATTTGATATCCAACAAGATTGAAGGAACACAAGCAACATTTTCCATTGTAACATGACCCACATGAGGTTGCCATGAGGATAGAAAATTGTCCACCAAATTAAAGGAAGCAAGAGCATCTTTGATAGATTTATGTGAGCTTACTTCAAACAGTGCATGAGAGGGGTCCAACTCTGACATAAGGTGATCAAGAACAAAAATCAATAATAGCCTTTTGAGGTGGTTAGATCCAAATGTGGAGAGGCAAGCAAGTTCATCTTGGGGCTAAAGGATCCATTTATAGATGAAAATCCATGTAGGTGTGATCCAGGAAGATACTACAACTAGGGTGAAAACCTTAATTGCGCTAGGGACACTACTTATCCCCTCATGATCACTCTCCAAATAAGTATAATTGAAACTTATGGCCATAGTGGGTTGTAATAGTTAGTGTATGTTCTTAAGGATGACAAGAGGGAGAGATTTTATCCACTTATGTGTTCAGAAAGAGTACAATGCAAGCCTCACATGTTCAACCACTACCTATAGGTGCCCTCATGGAAACCCAAGGGGCTAGATGCCCTCATGGGGGTTGAAACTTTGTCACTGGTGAATATCTCCTCATTCATCACAAGTGGATCCAACCCATTTACATAAAACTATTTTCATAATGGGCCATAATGGTTAGTGTCCAATCTTAAGGATGACAAGAGGGTGGGATTTGATCCACTTATGTGAGCATGGGAAGTGTGATGCAAGCCTCACATGTTCAACGACTACCTCCAGATGTTCCCATGGAAACCTCAAGGATTGGAGGCCCTCACAAGAATTGAACCTTGGTCACTAATGAAAAACTCCTCATTCCTCACTAGTGGATTCAACCCATTCAAGCATGGACCAAGTTAAAATTGCGATCAATGACTATTGTTGTTTGCGATCAATGACTATTAGGATGAGTGTGTTATCTTATATTTTACTTTAATAAAATATATTGAAGAAGAGGACATTTATGTATTTTCCAAAGATTGTTATTATTATCTTAACAATAGTTTCATGCATGTCTCTGCAATCTTTTCAAAAGAACTCCTCATTTGCATAAGCCTCTAATTTGTAGTCATGAGGATATAATCTTGGAAGGCCTACAAACACTACACGAGTTCATACAAAGGGTATTTAATTGTCTCAATATATCTTTTAGTTTAATCATAAGTAAATGATGGACATGTGACTATTGATTAAATAATAACACATTTTCTAGTTAATTAATGATACAATTTTTATCATTAAATTGGTAAAATTTTCATAATAAATTATTTACCATTATAAGGAGTTTACTACTAAGAGACCAAATAAATAAAAAAAGGAAGTGATAAACACTAAAACTACGAATAATTTCTACAACATTACGAATACACATCTTTTGATTTTTTTAACTAAATAACACTTGCAACATGTCAAGTAGCTTCCATTTTCTCATGACAAATTTCATTGCTTTTATTTTCATATAAGTAATACACATTATATGCTCCCATATTTCATCATTCACTCATTAGACTTGTTGGTGCACTATAATATCAATAAGGTGTTGATTTTCTCTTCATTTTACCTATCAATACTATATTTAATAAAGATGATATCAATAAGGTGTTGATTTTCTCTTCATTTTACCTATCAATACTATATTTAATAATTAATAAAGATGAGAGTTGAAAGTTTTTCCTAATTATTCCTATCTTGATTTTCACTTCATTTTGGCTATAAATATTATATTTAATGGTGGGGTGGAGATGTACCTTAATTACCCTTACCCCTATCTTCATTGTCTAATTACTTCACATCACACTTTAAAACCTACGAACAATTAATAAATATAATAAAATACAAACATATAATAACATTCAAACATAATATTTATTAGATTTCTTACCTCTATATTCATTGTCTAATTACTTCACATCGCACTTTAAAACCCATAAACAATTAATAAATATAATAAAATACAAACATATAATAACATTCAAACATATATTTATTAAATTTCTATATCTTAACCTTAATATATAATTTGTTTTGAACATGAATACCAACAACATGCCTACAGAATTCTAATAATGGAATGTTGTGGACATGATGAGCACTCAACTAAGTATCCTAGTTGGATAGATGATGGCCTAAGCTTGTTCCTATGAGTTTATGGCAAGCTCATGCAAAATGATAGCATCCATATTAGAATTATGATAACAAATAAACCTTATTATAGTTGCTCAATCTTTGTCTTTAATAATGTGCATGCCCCTCAACAGATCCAACACATGAAATGAATACTACCATGAAATGAATAATGACCATGTAAGAAACTTATATAACGTTAATGTTGCATCACAACTCAATGAACAAAATCACTTTTTAATAGGCCCCATGACCCACTAGGCGAGCAAGAGGTTAATGAACCAATAAACTTAATGACCGAGATCAAAGCATATGTTCATTGCAATGAGAATAAGATTAAATAATATAATATATTGAAATACACAAAGGGTTTGTGGTCTTTTCTCTCTGTGCATAGGTGGAACTTTATCGTAATTATTAAAGTTAATTATTTTGATTTTGATTTATAATATTTAAGTTTAATTATTAAAATATTTTGATTTTGATTTTTAATGATATGAGTGCAAAGTAAGTATTATGTATATAATTTCATGCATTTTGGAAAGTAAGCATTTTCCACATTAACTTTCACTAAACAAATTAATTTTGGTTTTTAATTTTTTTTATAAAGTTTAAGGGGTGACAATTTTGGTGGTTAACTTGATCTTCTAAATAAAATTTCAAAACCTCAAAAACACTGTGCATAATTTATACCATACACACCAAATTTTGGAGGCTACACACTCTTGATAAGTTGTGTATATACTAAGTAGCTTATGTGTACACTCAATAGGTTTGCACACATTCAACAAATTATTCCCACTCTTAATAGCTTGTGTGTATTTTGTAACCTATCCACATACTTCTAATTGCAATTATCGCAATTAGGATAATCATGGAATCTCTACTGCTTTCACATGTCAATGCATGTGAACCAACTACAACACATGATGCGTCAAGAAGACAAACATTCATTCATCAACAATTACAAAACTGAAGCAACTTCAACAATTAAGTCTTGTTCTTATAATTGAAATGTACCCATATATAAACTATGTATACTAGCACATATTAGTACATAATTAGGTATCCCCTCTTTTATCTTGCATTCTCTTTCATAGAGCATCAAACAAAGATAATTGAAATGTACCCCTACATAAACTATGTATTCTAGCACAAGTTAGTAGATAGTTAGTCACACATTTATCATTTGTGTCATTTTTTGTTCATACATGTATGTTTGTAATTCAATCAATGCAATTTTTTTTAAACTCAAAATATATATTTCAAGGAAATTTGTTGAGCACTTCCGCTCATGTTGAAAATGATACCTAGAGTAAATCAGATTCTATGTATATCTTTGCTAACAATTTAATGATGATCATAATATTGAATAAATGGTTTACAAAGAACAATATCATGTCACAATGTGAAATTTGAATTCAAATGAGAAGGATAACAATTTTCCTCCCAATCACTCAAGCTAAACCTGGTTAACAAGTTTAATGAATACAACCCACTTAACATATTCTTTAATTTACATTATAAAATCATAGCAAAAACAACTAAAAAAATTCCAAACCTGCCCTAACAAAAAAAATTAATAATTTTTTAAAAACTTATAAAGAAAGCAATGTAATTTTAATCCCGCTCCAACCAAAATTAGATAGTTTTTGTTAAAAAGATCAAAATAAAAGTTATATGCCATAGAGTATCGCGAAGGGGTATAAGGATTCAGTAAGATGAGTTTCAAGGGTAGTTGCAAGGCACTTTCAAAAATTTAAGTGTATAAGAGATGAATTTCGAGGATAGTTGGAAGGTATTTTAATATTAATATTAATATATTAATACTAATATATTAATTTTAATATTAATATATTAATTTTAATATTAATATATTATTTTTTTCTCGGATGGGGTGCCACATAGTGTACATTGGACACGTGGTGGAGAGTCTGGCAGGGCCTTAAATACAGGTCACTGGTTCCCATCTCCTCACCATTAAGATGGGAGCAAGCCCGAGCAGCCAGGCCCATGGGAAGAGCCCTCTCGCGCGCGTGAGGAGGACAGACGCACAGGGCACTAGGGGGATAGCCATAATGGCCAATCCTATCACGATCACCCTCATGTTTATTAGTGGTCCTGGACGAGAGAGGATGCATTTTGAATTCGACCGACCAAAGTCTGAGTTTTTTTAGCACTGGTGTAATGCTAGCCACCCGATTGATATTCTGGTCATAATTCTGCTCATCTCCATGCCGAGGGAAAGAGGTCGACCTCATAGAGGCGCAACCTGGTATGCTTTCGATGCTCACCGGAAGGGACAACAAAAATTCGATAGGGCGTTGTCCATTGCTCGGACGTAGAGAGCCCAAAAACACAGAAGGCCCAGGATGCCTCCCATGGCCTATGTGGAGGAGGTTTCTCCAGAAGAACCATTCCAGATTCCTCCGGAACACCTCTTCTTCACTGTCCTTGATAATTGGAATCCGCCAACCTCCTTTCTGGATGAAGCTAAGCCACAGGCCACAGGAACACCGCACAGTCATAAGGAAGGCAACCAGATGGAGGAACCCACCACCTGCTATATCGAAGAAGAAATCCCGGAAGGTGTGGGCGCGACGACGACTTCAGCAGCAGGTGAATTCTCCATCGAAGCACATTACCAGGAAGCTCAAAGCGGACAACAAGACAAATGAATGAGGGAGGGTGACAGGGCCCCTGCGCCATGTCCCCTCTCCATCAAGCAGGAAGCATGGAGTGTCCAACCACCATTTCTCCACCCGGAACACTTGGAGTTGATATTTGAAACGCGAAGCATGGTGGAAGACCAAATCCACCGTGGTCTCCAAATCAACCAGCACCTAGACATGCTCTATGATGCCTACTCCAACATGTCACCAGGACGACGGTGCCCAACATGTGCACAACCCTTCGCGCTGCCAGCCAGAGCAGGAACGAATGATGGAGAGGCTGAACCCACCGGGTAATTGCTACGGTTAATGATTATGGTTAGAGGAACTATTTTGTTTAGAACTAGGGCTCTTGCTCTGTCAAACTTTCAATATGTTGTTACGAGTAAGATAAAGGAACATGCTCAAACTAATGGTTGTCATATCTCCTGGTTTCCTTCAGGTAGGACAAATGNAATGATTATGGTTAGAGGAACTATTTTGTTTAGAACTAGGGCTCTTGCTCTGTCAAACTTTCAATATGTTGTTACGAGTAAGATAAAGGAACATGCTCAAACTAATGGTTGTCATATCTCCTGGTTTCCTTCAGGCAGGATATATGACATGCAGTTTTTTGAAACAAGTTGCATAGGAAGCCAGCTGTCCCGGTTTTTGGTTTTCGATGGGACAATTGGTATTTCAAAAGTTTTTATAAGACTAATCAGTTAATTTAATAGGATACTCCTTTTTTTACTTAAAAAAAATATTAAAATATATATATATATATATATATATTATTTTATAAAAATATATTAATAAAAAAATTGATATATAATATTATAATATTATTTTATAAAAAAATAACAAATTATGTAAATATTAAAATTTTATAATAAAAAAATATATGAAAGTCAAAATTGTAGTTGTGATTAATTTTTATTATAAAAATATATTTCATAACATTTTATTATGCATTAAATAATAGTTGTAATGTTTTAAATATTATATCATTGAGTTATATTTTTCTTAGAGAACATGTTATGTTTGAAATTGAGACATTTATTTATCTTTGAAATAATCGAAGGATGTCTCTCATATCTTCTTAAAAACCATCTAGAAAACATTTCTTTTCAAGTGGAGACTTTTGCTTCCAAATTTATTGAGTACAAGGAAACACAAAGGACATGTTTTTTTAAGTGTAAAGATGAGGAAATGCATATTTTTTTTACATCTTCAAATACATTCTTTCAAAATGTCATAGTCTAAACATTCTACAGAGTTATTCTTTTCCAATCATTCAAAATAACATGAAGGGAAATTGGTATTTTTAGCCTGAAATGTAAGACTAATTTTGGATTGATGGAATCCCAGATACCAATTGTTAACATTGTATAAACCAATCTCGTAGGCTAAAGGTTCTACGAAGTGATGATTTTTTCTGGGGATATTTGCTCGAAATCCACTAAGAAATTGTTGGATTCGTGGATTTGAGTGATTATTTATGTATAATCCGAGTGTCCCGGGGGGTTTTCAGCATGCTGAATCCATTTCTGCATTCATAAATGGATTTTGAACAACAAAAAATAGTGGTTTGTGTAAATTTATATCGTCACATTCCAGCGAAAAAAAATCATTTCGTAGAACAGCTAGCCAACGCCTAATCCAATTATAGTAGGGGTATTCAAGAGTTCTAAATCTTTTTTTGCATTAAAAACAACAATTTCATCCATGCAAAATTACAATTTTAACAATAATTGTATGGTTGGATTCTGACGACGACAATTCGAAAAAGTTCAAATTCGTAAAATATTTAACCTTCTTCCTTCCAAATAAAGATTTTCTCTTTTAATTAGAAACAAAGAAATATAAAATATACATCTTTAGTATGTTCGGAAAGAATTTTCCTTCCAAATAAAAACCTTTCTCATCTATCCAAAATTACAATTTTAACAATAATTACATTGTTGAATTCCAATGATAACAAATAGAAAAATTTCAAATTCTTAAAACATTTAACCTTCTTCCTTCCAAATAATAAAGATTTTCTCTTCTAATTCGAAGCAAGCAAGAAAATACAAAAGATAGATATTTTTGTATGTCCTCACAGAGATTCCCTCCCAAATGAAAACCTTCCTTACAATGTCAAGATCATTGGAAAAGAGAAAACACATCTTCTCCCACATCCCCATGGACACCCCTTCCCACATCCCCAAGGACACCCCTTTCCCAATGGAGACCTTCCCCCTTGATGTCCAAGTCCTAGTGGGAGCGAGTTTCCATGTCAATATCCACCTAGTAGTGCTTCTAGGTTGTATCGAAAGAATTTTTGTCCACAAATATTGAAATAGCAATTTTGACCAGTCAACACTCTATGTCTAGGAAATGATTCGAGCAGTGGGTAGTGGAAAAACTTTGTAGGTACCTAATGTGCATCATTCTGCATTGTATCATCATATGAAAAAAGCTTGGCACATGTCGCTGGACTCCATTATATTATATTCCCCTCACAGAAATCATTGCCCACAGCACCATGTTCATGCCTTGCCTACACACAAAATTAATATTATGGAAAGCCACCCCCATTTTCCACAATTCAGATATTTATTGTCTAACATCGATTTTCGTGCACGTGGATCACAGAACTCACTTCCACCTCCACCTCTCCTAAGTGCAACTTCGCTGGCACCAAATAAATTTGCCTATTGGAATTTGTGATCTTAAATATAACAGGGGAGTTGACCTCAGTTTCAATAAAGTACAAAAGCAAAGATGCTCAATTTCTCATATATAATGTAAAGTAAAAGTTAATGCTATTTAAGGTTGTTAGGAACATGATTATGGCGAGTCAATAAGGTTTGAAAATTGTGTAACCAATAGTTGAATGTTAAGTGTTGTACATTAATATTTTGAATGCTTCAATGTTTAATGTTGTACATTAATATTTTGAATGGTGAGTGAATGAGGTTTGAAATTTTGTAAATACAAGTTGAGTGTTAAATGTTGTATATTAATATTTTGACCTGCACGTTTGGAAATTTTGTGGAAATTTTGCAACTTATAGTTAAGTGTTAAATGTTGCATATTGATATTTTGATGATGGAATAAATGCTTATTTCAAATTAAAAAATTAATAATACATTTTTTTTAATTTTATTTAAATTAATATCCATGCGGTAGGACTCTTTATTCTCTTTTTATTTAAATTAATATCCATGCGGTAGGACTCTTTATTCTCTTTTTGTGAAGGAGGAGAATAGTATTAGTGTTGAAATAAATTTCAATCATGCATAGGTAAGTGGAGTAAATGAATTGGGAATTTTTCATTGGGTTTGTTTGTGAATGTTTAATGGAATGATTAATGAATTTTGAACATAAAAAAGTTATAAGTTGATGTAAAATTTTCAAGCAATAAAGACAATGTATATGGTTATGGTTAGTAAATATGGAATCATACTTGAGTTATTAATTTTTAAAGTTATTTTTTTTTGCTATTCTTTTAATACAATTGATTTGGATATGTAAGTGAAGTAAATGATTTGGGAAATTTTGAGAGTATTTGTTTGTTTATGTTGAAGTAAACGATTAGGGAAATTTGGAGAGTATTTGTTTGTTTATGTTGAATCAAATGATTTCAAAAGTGTTTGAAATTGTTCTAAATCAATTTTGAAGATAAAAAAGTTGTAGTTGATGTAAAATTTTCAAGCAATAAAGACAATGTATATATGATTAATAAATATGGAATCATATTTGAGTTATTAACATTTAAAGTTCATTTTGTTTTTGCTAATCTTTTTAAGACAATTGATTTGGAGAGTTTTTTTTTAGGTTACCAAGATTGTTATGATAAAAAATGTAAGTGAATGATCTTTGATAATATAAAATTTGAAGCTAGTGTGGATTTTCTAAACAAAATTTTGTAGTTGATGTAGCCTTTGAAATGACAATAAGAACATAAACAAAGCAATTGCCACTAGGGAGCATTTATGGCCCAACCACAATAAATGGATGATAAAAAATATGTATATGAATGAACTTTGATGATAGAAAATTTGTGTCATGTCTAGACTTCCCCAACAAAAAATGTTATCTACATGGATATTCCAAACAACAATGGCAACTTATGTTAAGTAACAATGATTGATGTTATTTTTGGCACCAATCATATGAGAAAAAGAACAATATCCTTATTACCAACCAACCAATTTTGGTGAATAAAACTACTTAATAATTTAATTTTAATATTAATGGCCATGACCAACTAAACTTAGACAATAGGACTAGCAAAAGAAGATATACAAAAAGCTCCTAAAAGGACTCCAAAAAGAAAGAAGTATCTCTCAAGGAGTTTGAGAAAGGTAAGAAGGGAGGAGATACAAAAATAAATTTAGGATCTTCCAAATAATATATTGACAACTGACAACATATGTTAAGCAACAATGATTGAGGGTATTTTGGGCACCAACCATATGAGGAGAATAACAACATGATAAAACATGCACAAGAACAACAATATGATGGAAAAGACTCATTAGCCAATTCAATTGAATTCACACCAATGCTACATATTTATAGTACAATGGGTGATGCCACCTCAAAGGAGAGATTAAATGCTAGATCCTAAAATCAAGTGATGATAAGACTAAGCAATCTCAACTAACTATCTTAGTCATCATTCAAGATAAATGACTATTATCCTAAATGAATAATACAAATAATGGTGACAATGAGACATTTAGATTGCTAAAGTAAGTCATGGCTAACACAACACCCTTGCTTTACCAATCAACTAAACTTGATTAACATAAACATCTAATAATCTAATCTAATATTAATGACTACTACTAACCAAACTTAATCAAGATCTAAGAAGAGCCTAGATTTACATCCTTACTTTGTCCATCAACCAAACTCTTGACTTAAGTACCTAATAATATAATTTCATATTAATGATTATGACTAACTAAACTTAGTTAATGGGACTAGCAAAAGAAGATATACAAAAATCTCTTAAGGGGTCTTAGAAAAGAAACAAATACCTAAAGATTTAAGCTTGGCTAAGAAGTCTAAGAAAAGTGAGAATACGGGAGATACAAAGATAATTGAGAAGATTTATTTATCTCAACATTTTAAATTAAGAGAAAGTGAACAATATATCTTTAATTTTCTACTACAAAAGAGATTTAATGTTTAATTTTCTACTATAAAAGAGATTTAATGTTGAGTGGATGTACTTCTTTCCCACAAATTTGATAAGAAGAGATTTAATGTTGAGTGGAAGTGTTTAAGTGTACTTCTTTCCCACAAATTTGATAAGAATTCAATAATTTTTTTTAAGTGTGAGTAGAGTTTTTTAGACTTTTTCCCATTTATGAATTGATCAAGTTTAAAATTAAATAAAAACTTTAACTTCATATATCATTTGATTTAGACAATCAAAGAAAAATTTGAGACAAGATTAGACTTCAATAATATTAATAAGTTGATATAATCAAATATTACATATGATGTTGATATTATAACATATATCACTAAAAAAATTACCAAATACACTATTATGTATTATTCCACCAACTTTTAAATAAATTAGAATCATAAAATAATATAATAATTGAGGTGGATAATGACATTGGACTTACATTTTGTCTTAAATTCCACCCACTCTTCATTAACTTAATATTAACTTAAAATTATTAAATAATATGATAATTTTGGTATTATTAAATTATTAATAATATGATAACTTGGATGTGTAATAACATTGAAAATTTCATTTTTATTATTGTGTTTCAAAATTATAATTAAATAGGATAGTAAATTAATTAATTATTTTTTAAAATTTATGTTTAATAAAATAAATTAAAATTACATATTTACGTATTTTAATTAGAAGAATGGATTCAACATCATGGAATACCATTTTAATTAAAAGTAGTGGATTTGGACGGAAAACGGACTCTACTTCATTTTAATATGAAAGTGAGAGGGGTGGTTATTAGGTATGTAGAATTTAGTTCCACAGTGAAAAAGACAATGAAAATATATAGCATGATGGTATGGGTGTCAGGGCTCTTCATCGTTGTAGGTAGACACCGCCTTCGTTTTTCCATGCAAATGTCCCATCTCCTTGCATATTTAACGCAATATACAATGTATATATGTATGCCCATTTCAAACTTGTTACTCATTGATTCATGTGAGTTGACGCTTTTTTGCTTGACCGACGGCACGACAGGCGCAGCATAAGTCGTCGCCATGCCATTGACAGATGTTTCAGAAGGGAGGACTACGATGCAGATGGGAAGTATTAAATAATATTAAGAATAATATCTTAGTTTTGTGCGTATTTATCATTTGACACAGTTTCTTATACAATATGGCGAGGTCTTGCATGAGGGTAGCGCGACAGACAGACTGGCAGAGCGCTGTGAAAAGCATGATGGTGATAATGACGACGATGGCGACGTACGAAGCCTCCATCATATATTTGAATAGAATGGAAGATCATGCGGTGTATTATCAGGAATAGAGAGGTGTGCATGGGGTTTTATAGGGCAGATAACCACATGGCAGGTGGAATTGCAGGAGTGGAAGGGGTCTGACTGGGCCTATCACCTGACCTGTAGATATCCATTGCTTCCTATTCCCTCTCATGGATTTGGATTTCCTCTGATTTTATTCAGGACAAAGCCCTGGTGGCTCCCTACAAATATGTATTTGCATATCTGAAATCTGCTGGCCACAATAGCCAAGAGGTTTTTTCATTCAATTTCATGGCGGGGATTCCTGGGTTGGGTTGTTGATGAATAACAGGAACAGCTCAGGGGCCCGGGGCTTGTAGGGGGATGGCACCCAGCTGCATAGACTGTGCCCCTAATGATCTGTTTTGCGCCGAGGATGTTTTTGGAGTTGTGGCTTGGGACGATGGAGAGACTGGAAGTTTGTATGGAGATGAGGATCAGCATTATAATTTGGATATCTGTGACCAGCACTTTGTTAGCTCGATCGATGAGCATTTGTGGGATGATGGTGAACTTGCAGCTTTTGCAGAAAGAGAGACCCTCTATGTTCCTAACCCAGTTGAGAAAAACAGTTCTGAAGCTAAAGCTCGGCAGGACGCTGTGGATTGGATTTTGAAGGTGTGTGATTTGTTTGGAATAATGCTGCAAGCACGACTTTCCTCAATCTTGCAAGCCATGACTTTCCCCTATAATGAAATGTAGCCTACATTTTCGGAAAATCCTTCCTTGATCTTGAAGCTCATATCACCCCCCAACTTCACCATACCATCCCATTCCATCGAACCAAATACCTCACAATCCTAAGTTTATATGAACTTCTTGTCCCATACCATCGAACCAAATACCTCACAATCCTAAGTTTATATGAACTTCTTGTTACTTGTTTTGCTTTGCTGATATCCCAAGTTTATATGAACTTTCTTGTCACTCGTTTTACTTGGTGATAAGGAGTTTTAGTATGAATGTGTAGACTTTTAGTATTGGTGGAGCTTATTGAGGGCTAACAATAGCAACATGTTATGGGCAGGTTCATGCACATTATGGCTTTGGTCCTGTGACTGCAGTGCTCTCAATAAACTATCTTGATCGGTTCTTGTCTGCAAATCAATTACAGGTAATTCTCTCGCCATATGTTGTGAGCATTTTGGTTGCCATGGCTGATATTGTTACTAACAGTGGTAGTTTTGTTTGCACCAACGCAATGCAGCAAGATAAGCCATGGATGACTCAACTGGCAGCTGTGGCTTGCCTCTCCCTGGCTGCCAAGATGGACGAGACGGAGGTTCCTCTCCTCCTGGATTTTCAGGTAATTGTTGAAGTGACATGCGACTGTGATAATGTTGGTTTTTACTTATAACCTATCTTGTGATGTTTTGGAATAACACTCACGATTATAAAATCATCTCATCTCTCCTATCACAGGTTGAGGAGGCTAAGTATTTATTCGAATCGCGCACCATTCAGAGAATGGAATTACTGGTGCTCAGCACCCTTGAATGGCGAATGAGCCCTGTAACTCCTCTTTCCTACATCGATCATGCCAGTCGTATGATTGGGTTGGAGAATCACCATTGCTGGATTTTCACAATGCGCTGCAAGGAGATACTGTTGAATACACTCAGAGGTAAGCATTGCATTTCTGACAATTCATTGCATTTACTACAGTGGCACTGGCCATATCCATTTGATGGAATTTGGTTTATTATTAACAGTACTTGAGTTCTTTGAAAATGGATTTCCTTCTCCTTTCTCATCATCCAAGGGACTTAATACATGTTTGGACAAATCAAACTAGTTTAAATGGGTTTTAATAGGATAGTTTATTGGTTTAACTGGATTGTAATAGGATACTTTATACTGTGCACAGATGCAAAGTTTTTGGGCTTTTTGCCATCTGTTGTAGCTGCTGCAATAATGCTGCATGTGATCAAGGAAATAGAGCTTGTTAATCCATATCAGTACGAGAATCGCCTGCTCAGTGCCATGAAAGTGAACAAGGTAATTATCATTTCCCTGTATTATTAGGTGTTTGTAATTATGGCCTTAGCCTTGGTGAATTCAATCTTGCAAGATGGTCTAATTATATGTGATTTTGCCTTTCAATGGCAGGATATGTGTGAAAGATGCATAGGACTACTCATTGCCCCTGAATCATCATCACTGGGCAGTTTCTCTTTGGGTTTGAAAAGAAAGAGCAGCAGCGTCAATATTCCTATTCCTGGCAGCCCAGATGGAGTGCTGGACGCTACCTTTAGCTGCAGCAGCAGCAGCTGTGGTAGCGGACAGAGCACCCCAGGGTCATATGACTCCAATAACTCCAGCATTCTCTGCATCTCACCAGCGGTGATAAAGAAGAGAAAGCTTAATGAGTTTTGTAGCGATCTTCATTGTTTGGAGGATTAGTAGATTACCATAAATACAAGTGCTCCTCTATGAAGAACGTTTTGGAAGCAAGCTTTGCTATTAAAACTTCATTTCAACTATACCTATCCAGAATTAAGTGCAAGTTCAGGCCTATAATAGGCAACTATTATAGCTCTATGCCATTATGTCTCGCATGGGAGAAACATATTGTTATTAAATACCATTCAATATGCTTATGATTCATGAATGCTTAAGAGATTCTGCTGTGTGAGTGTATAGCTTCAATGAGTTTTTTGTATTTCGTAACACCAGTATCAAAAGACAGGATGGATATACACACAGCAGAAAAGCCCTATTATCAAGTGTATATAATCAAATGTGAGCCGATAGGTAAATTGGAGGGTGACCTTTGAAGTTTTAGAATTAGGGGGAGCAAGGTTTGAAGTGACCTCCATTTGCAGTACTCCACAGGGAGAAATTTCCAATGGTCGGCAAGGTAGAAAGTATATGGTTTTGTGTGAGAGATCCCGAATCGATATTGTCGGCCACGGATCCTCAAATGGACTTTCACCTCGTTTTGTGAGCCATATACACAGTGCATATACACTTGTTTATTCCTTGCATGGCTGCCAGCTCTATATGGCCGTTCCATTGATGTACGCGCTGTATCACCTACCCTTGGAAAATATGTTTAGCCGCGTATATCCAGAAATATATACCCACCAAATAAAGCCGAATTCCCAAAAGTACCCCAGCCTTTGAATAGTATAAATGCTCGTATAGATTCACCGGTAACCCAGAACCACCCATCTAAGATTCTAATCTTGAGTCTGATGGTTGAAATATTTAGATGGGTTCAGGGTTCAGGTCAATGTCCACATTTATCTATGTGAATACGAGCACTGGGTTTAATTTAGGTGCATGTAAACATTCAATGCACCCAAAAGACCATCCAGACTCAATGCATTCTTGTATACTTAAGAATCCTGCTAAGAGACTCAATGCATTCCTATATGCTTTAGAATCCTGTTATCATTTGGAAGCCAAATCTGTATCATATTATTTTAATATTTTAGTGATGCATGTGCATCGCTGCAATTCCATATATAGTTTGAATGATCAGTGCATATGCATTGTGCTACAAATTCACAATGTTAAAAGTCAAAATTTTATAATGATGTGAAAACTTTGTAAAAGTCAAAATTTTATAATGATGTGAATACTGTGTATGTTTCATTTGATATTTTGGTGAGACAAGTAGTTGATAATATACAGTTTCATGAGTTGAAATTTTACTACCTTGCCTAAAATATCATCTAACATTTTCACTGAAGTACCTAAAGATCAAACATTTTCATGAAGTACCTAAAGATCAGCCCTCAAAACAGGATGGATAAATATAATCTAAAGACCAGCACTCATTTCATGAAGTACCTAAAGATCAGCCCTCAAAACAGGATGGATAAATATCAATCATCTAAAGACCAGCACTCAAGACAGGATGGATACACACAGGATGGATAAATATCATCCAAGGATCAGCACTCAAGGTGTGAACCTTTGGCACACCTTTGGGATGATCTTTCAAGCATTAGACGATGACGCACACTAGCTATCATCTGTTGGCCCAATCTGCCTTGATTCTGGTGTTTGTGGGTACCTTCAGGTTTTGGGCCCAATCTGCCTTGATTCCGGTGTTTCTGGGTGCCTTCAGGCTTCATTGTGTTGCATGTTTTGGTATGGCTTGCCTACATCACTAATCATTATCATTATTAATATGCATTGTTTTTTAGTCTAAACGATCTACATTTTGGTTTTTTTCTGGGGATAAATTGTTGGATTGAATATGTAAATTTGAGTGGTTAAGTGTGTATAATTTCAGTGTTCAGAGATTTTGTTGAATTCATTTATGTATTCAAAACTACAATTAAAAAAAGTAAAAAATTGTCATTTCGCCTAAATTTTTATCACAAAATTCCAATAAAAAATTCCAAAACTGAGAAAGTTTAGACAATGCCCATTGTTTTGATTGCTTACAACATACTGAAGTTGTGTTGTATCCCGTTTTAGGAACTGGTTTCCTACAACTAATTCAATTCATAAAATTTCCCATTTATTAGGTCCTGAAATATCACTCTAGCTCAAATGCAATCCCTCAATATTATTTCATGTACTACGCATCATAAGCCTGGAATCATGATTGCTTTTGAAATATCCTTGGATTTCAAGGGAGGGAATAACTAGATCCGGAGATTTGAAGTCGAATTTCAACTGCGAGCAGAGTCAAATTATCCTGGAGCCCACATCATTAAATGTGCATGGGACAGCAATGGACAAAACGTTTATTTATAACCGTTGGAAGACGAAAACGCTTCCAATTATTGTTTAATAATGATTACAATACTTTTGACTAATGATTCCACTACTTTTGACTAATTCATCCAAGCACATGCACAAGATCTGGCCATTACAATCGATCTGCCAAAAAGGCTTCCAATGGCAGAGTGTATTTCACTCTTCGGCTTCGAACTCAGGACGCCATAGTCCAATGTTTTCTCAGAAAGTCGACCTTGATTTGACAATTCGATGACCAAGTTTGCTTTTTTCCCAACTGTACTCTTATTTTAAAGGTTTTTTTCGATCCGGGAGAAACCAGTTGATTATGAATTAATTAAATTTTGTACTTGAAGATATAATCTCTTCGTGTATATAACATATAAAATCTCTTGTGATGCTGCAAGATCGATTTATTTAGGTGTTGGATCTCAAAATGCACTTTTGTCATTCAAACATAAAATATGATTTTATTAGGGTTTGAAGGGTGTAGTAGTAACTTTAAAGATTTGTTTTAGAAGCAGACAGAACTCCGAACCAGATGTGTACATACTCTATTCGTGTAAATTTATAATTTGAAAAAGACACAAATTCTTCATCGTTAGGTATTCAGAAATGCAATCAAATCCTATTTAGTATAAAATAAAAGTAGCTCACCAAAAACATTCTTGGAATATATCTATACATCACCTTATGACTTTTTGATTTAAATTGAGCAATAATTTATTAACAAAAACAGTTTTCAACCCAAGAGGAACAAAACTTCAAAGATTATGAATTGAAAGATCATTTTCCAAAAGAATTACAACATTCCCATATAAAAAGGTTTCCATTTTGATCCAAAATAAAAATAAAATTAGCTAACCAAAAACATTCTTGGAATATATCTATACATCACCTTATGACTTTTTGATTTAAATTGAGCAATAATTTATCAACAAAAAAACAGTTTTCATCTCAGGAGGAACAAAACTTCAAAGATTATGAATTGAAAGATCATTTTCCAAAAGAATCACAAAATTCCCATATAAAAAGGTTTCCATTGTGATCCAAATTCAACCCACCCATTTTCATGTAAGATATTTGTTTTTAAAAGATATTATTAATTAATTCTAAAGGTCAGTGCCCTTTGAAAAGCACTGTAAGTGGGGAAAGGTGGCCAAGGGCAAAACATAGGTTCAGTTTTATTTTATTATGCAGCAGAGCAGGTAGTGAGCTGAAAAAATCCATCCATGAGCTGAAAAGAGAATTTGGGGACAAGTACCAGACAGTCTAACTAGTCCACATATGGGAGAAATTGACAACACAACCACTCTGCCATTGTCTCTGGTTCGCATTTTACGGTATTTGTCAAACATTAAATTCCCTTCTGACAACGCTTCTGATTAAAGCAAAGCCATCCTGCAGACAGGCATTCATTTATAGCCACTATTAAATGTGAACGACGACGAGATCCTGTAGTAGTAGTCCGGCAAAAGAGAACCAATTCCGACGGCGATCACAAATCCCTGGCACATGCCACGGCTGCCTTAAAAGCTTAAAGGCCGGACACGGTCCTTTGTCTCTTCTCCTGTCGTTATTCCGACTCGGGGTGCGGGCATGCTTGAGCTATCAGTGACGGGGCAGTAACCACTGTCGAACTTGAAAGGGCCTGGATGCAAGGACGTTCGCTTCTTTTTCTTTTTGGATTTTTGAACGGAAATCACGCGCTCTCTGGCCGGCAGCATGGAAATTTATGGCTAAGGTTTGAGCATCTTTCGGAAATCTTACATTGAAACATTGAAATGATATGTTTTTTTATTTGGAACATAAATTTAAGTAGGAAACTTGTCATTTTTCGATAACAATTTTGAAGCTTATCAATAACCTAACTATTTTGTACTTTGTAATGCAGTACTAAATGCTATACAGTTGGAGTTCAAGCAATTTAAATTCAAGAATATATATACGACTCGCTGTAATATTTAATATTTTACTGTGAGGTAGGGCTTAATCATCATTTTTGAAAGGTGTTTATTTTAATAAATTAATATAAAAATTTAAGCTGGAATTCATTATGATCAAACAGGATAACGAGTGAATATCGTTTTTTTTCAACGAGATTTGACACAAATCAAATTCGATCTGAAATTAAACTTTTAACAAAGTTGTATTGTACAATTTCAACCAACACATTTCATATATAATCACCGAATTTAAACACTAAAATCTCGGTGAAAAAGTGATCTGAAAAAGCTAAGCCTTTGTAACTTTGAGTAACTGAATCAAGGATATGAATCTATTTAGATGTTCAAAATGGAAATTTGAACACATTTGAAGAATTCTTTATCCATCAAATCTTAGTGAAAAAGTGATTGAAAAAACTAAACCTGTATAACTTTTTCTCACTTTAATCTTAATAAACTTTAGAGCGATCTAATTTTTGGTAGGTTTTTCTCATCCAAAAAGAAGTGCAAAGTGATGATGGCTTTTGATGCAGGACATTCAAATTGTTTTGTATTTGTTGAAATATGGTTGATAAAAAATTGTCCGACCAAAAATTGTTGGGTTGGTAGATTTGAGTGATTATTTTTATAGAATCCGAGTGTCCTGGGAGTTTTTCAGCATGCTGAATCCATTTCTGCATTCAGAAATGGATTTTGAAAAACAAAAAATAGTGATTCCTGTAAATTTATATTGCTGGATTCAGCGAAAAAAACATTTCTTAGAACAGTTAGCCAACCCCAATGAAAAATTGTTGAAATGCCTGCTTCCATTGTTCAAATTGCAATTTTGAACATCTAAATAGAATCTGATCTTCAAATTAAGTTTAATATTACAATTACTGAAATCACATTTTTATATTGAAAATACCAGTTTGCATTTGCATGACTCAAATTGTAATTTTGAACGAAAAATTGTTGAAATGCCTGCTTCCATTGTTCAAATTGCAATTTTGAACATCTAAATAGAATCTGATCTTCAAATTAAGTTTAATATTGCAATTACTGAAATCACATTTTTATATTGAAAATACCAGTTTGCATTTGCATGACTCAAATTGTAATTTTGAACATTTACATAGATTCAAATCTTTAAAATAAGTTTAAGATTGCAATGGCTGAAATCACAATTTTAGATTGAACTGAAAATTCTTATAAAATTTCAATCAAATTATAACTAAAAAAAAATCATCAAAATAAGGTGACATGATTACCATGTATTATAAAACTACAGTTTTGCAATCATGTCCATTTCAACTTTCAAATTTGAACAAAATCATATATGAAAAAACATCCATTTCAACTTTCAAATTTGAACAAAATCATATATGAAAAAGCATCCAAAAACAACTTTCAAATTTGAAGAAAATGATATGAAAAAACATCCAAAACAAAGTGACGATGGAGTTTGATGCAGGGCACTCAAATTGTTTTTTATAAGTTTTAATCTATCAAATGAAAAATTGTTGAAATGCCGGTTTGCATTGTTTAAATTGCAATTTTGAACATCTAAATAGATTATGATCTTCAAATTAAGTTTAATATTGCAATTACTGAAATCACAATTTTATATTGAAAATACCAGTTTGCATTTACATGATTCAAATTACAATTTTGAACATTTACATAGATTTAGATTCAAATCTTTAGAATAAGTTTAAGATTGCAATTGCTGAAATCACAATTTTACATTAAACTGAAAATTCCTATGAAATTTCAATCAAATTATAACTAAAAAATCATCAAAATAAAAAGGTGACATGATGACCCTATATTATAAAATTACAGTTTTGCAATCATCTCCATTTCAACTTTCAAATTTGAACAAAATCATATATGAAAAAACATCCTAAACAAAGTGAAGTGATGTGTATCCATTATAATGGCAAATACAGAATTGTTAAAATGCAATTTAAATTGTTTAAATTGCAATTTTGAACATCTAAATAGATTCTGATCTTCAAAATAAATTTAAGATCACAATTGCTGAAATCACAAATTTGCATTTAACTGAAAATTCCAACTGAATTTTCATAGGATTATGAATAAAAAATCACCAAATAAAAATAAGAAGGTAACATGATGGCCCTGTATCCAGGGTAGCGATGATTAACCAACTCCGTGCAGCTCCAACAACCTACAGAAATACGATTGCTGTTAGCCGCATAGTTCGGAGGCCGAGAGGTGGGCAGACCAGCGTAGGAAGGAACACAGTGGGGACAGAGATAGTACGGGCATGCGTAAATTGCGATTTCGAGAATTGATATGCGCCGCTCCCAAATCTATAATGTATTAATATTTCTATGGCATGGATGGGACCTACGCAGGCCGTGTGTACGCGTGTCAGGGAAAAAGCAGGGCCTCCGCTTTCTCCAAAAATCAGATGTATAGTCAACATTATATATTATTATTTTATTTTGTAATGGTCCCTTTTATTTTTTAGATTAAAATTGTCCCTTATGGTTTTTGAAACATAGTTCTTTGGTTAATTGGTTGCCCCAATCGGGTTGTTGAAATTCGGAGATCAAATCGCTGTATGTTTGGTGAGTTTTGGGCGAATTTCGTAGACATGTACCAATTTTCATCTTTTACATTGTAATTTTAACGATATGGGTCGATTCATATTGTTTATATTTTTTAATCCAAATTTTAAGATTGTAGTGTTGATGTTAGAGTTGTTGGAATAATGGTTAGAATTTGTAAAAAAAAAAAGGTATTTTAAAAAGCTGGTTTGAGTGTTTCTATTTGGTGTCCTTTAGAGATAAATAGTTTGGCATTGATAACAATTTGATGTGAGATATTGCGATGTAATAAATGTTTCATAAAGAACAAAAATATCCTTCCAATTAAATAGTATATAAGTGAGTTTAAGTTACAATAGCATTTGTTCAACTAAGTGGTCCTCGATTCGAGGTAATTATTTCACTAAAGTCCCTTACCCATGGATAATTAAACTATAAAACACATTTTTCATAAAGAAGCTTCTATATGTATTTTATTATGTCAAATTTGTTTGCATAATTATTTTATGTAAAGTTGCATAAGACTTTATATGTGAGCCTGCTTACATATATGTGAGCTTGCTCACATATATGTGAAATAAATCACCTCCTTTTCTATATGTATTTTATTATGTAAAATTTGTTTGCATAATTATTTTATGCAAAGTTGCATAAGATTTGTAATAAATCATCCCTTTTGGTGTAAAGGGTTGAACATGTTATTTGGTGAAATCAACGTTGATGGAGTGAAAAAAAAACAAAAAACAACACCTCACTTTCACCACTGAAATAAATCCTTATAAATTACTTCCTTTTGGTGTATTATTTTATCAAGGGTCGAACATGTCATTTGGTGGAATCAATGTTGGAGTGACAAAAACAACACCCTACTTTCACCACCGAAACAAACCTTTATTGACATGTTTTTTTTTTCAATGAAGGTAAGTTATAATTAGACATATAACTCAACCAACTCATGCAAAATTTGGATTTAGATTGTTATCATAATGACGATGCTTATTTTCTTTCATTGAAAAAAGAATAATAATACAAATTAGAGTGGATTATAAGTGTATACACATATATTTGCTTTATGGTCATTTATTCACATCACATATAAATTATAGAAGAATTTTCAAAGATTTGATTGGTTAGTTAATTAGAGGTGTTGATATTCTTCTACTAAGTTGAATTTCCCTTAAGAGTGTGACATGTTTAGCTCTTTGAAAAGGCAAGCACTCTCATGGTTAAGCAAGCCATCTCATGATAATAGAAAGTTTCTACCTATGATGCCAATGAAATTCCATCTAAATGGATAAAGTTTATAACCTTAGTGTGAATGGATTTCCATCTTAATATTAGGAAGAAGGGTAAACATTCTATGTTTTCGACCTTTTTAGTTTACCATCACAAAAATGGGGTCAAAGAAACTTTGTCAAAATTGCTATTTTGGTTTTGATTAAATTGTTGTTTTTAATTCAAAAATGGATTTAGCAACCTTGAATACCCCTAGTGCAACAAGATTATTTAGAAACCTTGAATACCCCTAGTGCAACAAGATTATTTAGAAACCTTGAATACCCCTAGTGCAACAAGATTTTGTAATGCTAACATTAGATATCTACAATTCCACGAATCCAAAATAATTCTTGCTAGATTTTAAGTAAAAAAATGTTAGTTTTCCTTCTTATTATTTTGAATAATTAAAAAAAAAATGTTTAAACTGCTACTTAATATTAATTGAACAATAATTTATTTAAAATTAATAAATTAATTAAAAACACATTTTTAAAATTTAACAACTTTATCTTAATATTAATTACATAACATTAATAAATTAAATGAAAAATATCATTAATAAAATTAATAATAAAAACTCTTATATATCAAATCTCTTATTATTTACTAACTCTACCAAAGTTAATTTATAAAGCTATAATCAAATATAAATTTCTTCATATTACATCCATTGAACCTATCAAAAGTGGAAGAAACACTTAAATGACACACCTTATCCCTCTTCACCATTTTGAAGACATTTGCTTAGTTTAACACTATCCACAAGGTTGAAGTAGTAAGTACACCTAGTGGATAGATTGAATTTATGATTTTTTTTTGTAAACTATTGAGTTGGGTAAATCATCTTAATCAGTTATAATTTTTATTCTTTATTATAAAAAATATAATAATATAAATATTTAATGTGTTTTTATTTTATTAGTATTAATTCAAATTAATAATTATATTTATATTTTATATAATTAAAAAAATAAATTATAATTTATCATATAAAAAAAATTAAATTTAAAATTTATACTTTATTATACACAAAAAAAATAAAAAAAATATGTTCTGTTTTAAAAAAAAATAAAAAATAAATACAATTTTAATAATATTAATAAATATCCCATAAAAATAATTCATTACTAAATACAAAAATTAACTTATAGATTTTAAATAATCATCATTCAATGCCAAATACAAACGACAAAGAATCTAATTAATAGATATAATTAAAATGACAAAGAATCTAATTAATAGATATAATTAAAATGATATTATCATTGATGAAAACGAAACTCAAAACTCACATCACATCAATTCAAAACCCACTCTTTTAGCATTAGCCTTTGATTCAAAGTTTCTTCTCTTCACATGGAGCCTTTGAGTCAGAGTTTCTTCTCATTCACATGAGCCTTTGCTTCAGAGTTTCTTGAGTGGCATCCACCCTCTGATGCCAAAATTTCATGTGCCACTCTTCCTATTGGTCATGCACATCATATGTTCCCATTGTGCATAATTCACTCATTAGGCCTCTAGGTACAGTGGATCTTTTTAGTGAAAATTAGATCATAGAATAAGATATGGACCCACCAATTGCTGATAAGTTTCCAGAGGTTAGTAGTTTGACCTGTAAGAAAAGACAACGCTAACACTTTAGTAGAACATACCAAAAATAATACAGATTTCAAAAAGGCCAAAAAAAATAGTTGTAAAAGCTAGGGGACAGGGATAAGAATTTGACTTTTTCACAAATGGAATCACATAAAGTACAAAGCTTTTATTGATGTATATTACACTAATTAAAATTAAAGAAGTTTGCAGTGGATAAGGGTACACCTGATTTTAGAGTTTATAAATATATTAAACATTTATTGAACAAATAGAGTGGTTGCAGAGTAATATGTTAGAAGAAAAATGATTGGTGGACTAAGGCTTATAGATAGATTAGTAGGAATTTATCATAATTAATTTATATTTGATTTTTAATGCTTTTTAATAAAAATAATTTTTTTTTCTTTTTTTTTTTAAGTTTTCTTTATCTATTAATAATATAATATGTAAATAGTTTTTGAAAGGGTGTGTTGCCATGTATAAGGGTGAGGGTAGAGATGTGGGATGAAGATATGCATTTGGTGTGGATAGGAGGAAAATGATGCAGTAAGTTAAAAAATGGACAAACTTAATCATTTTTTCATTAAAATCTTTCTCCAAATTTTGTTAGAGTTTTGTCAAAGTTATAGTTTCATTTTATTGATGAAAATTTTGACCATGAACTTTCTCCTTAGGGGTCTTAGCCCATTTTAAGAAGACTTAAATCATATGAATTTCAAAAAAATGAGTGGATCAAGTAAGAACTTTTCCACACTCTAAGAAAATAATCTCACCAAAAAAGTTGAGTTCGTCCACTTTTTAACTCACTCTGAAAAGCGAGGGGAAAAAAATGACATTTCCACTGCATGGGAGTTGAAGGTGAAGATGTGTCTGGCACCAATTGCACCAATTACACGTCTTCACCTCCCTACTACTATCTAGTGTAATTGCGCATTTTCAATTGCCACCCCTAACCACAACTTCCATATGCATTAGCACACTCTAAAGAAAACTCAAAAAATAAGTTTACTAATTTAGAAACACCCATATATACCACATTGAATACACATAAACTAAAATAAACATAAGTCCAATAAATACAAACCATAAGGCATTAAGCTTGAGCATACACACTAAAAGACAAGAACCAAGCTAATTACCAATAGCAGCTTTATTATGATAGTTCCTCTGAAATAGGCCTAGGTGACCGATGGTGAAACATGTAATCACTAGAGTGAGAATGTGCTCATTGAACATGGGAAGGGCCTAAGTGGCTCCCTACTAATGTTTCCATGGAGCACCCTATTAATCTAATTATTATGAGCACCCCAATATTCTAATTATTATTATTATGGATGAAGCATGCTTACAAATTTATGATGTAATTTTTTTAGTTGAAAAAAAAAAATGTGGGGTCACATAATAGAGTCAAAGGAGACCGATCAAAAACACGAATCTGAGAACATAATTGTTGGAAAATCACAGTTTTACAGTTTTCAAACTATATTTCTGAATGCATATTCTCTAATTTTTTTTTTTTCACAATTTTACAGTTTTCAAACTATATTTCTGAATGCATATTCCCTAAAAAAAACTCACGGCATCCAGAGTATTTATGTTTGAACCACTGAAATCTGTCATTCCTCCTATTATTTTTCTAAAATTTTGACCATTTTTTAAAGGAAATTCTTGGAAAAAAATACCCCAAAAAATAAAATCATTTAAACTTTGTCTATCATATATTATAAAAATGATTTTTCATTAAATAAACTTCATCACGCTTATTACATTGTAAACTATGTCTATCATATATTATAAAAATGATTTTTCATTAAATAAACTTCATCACATTTATTGCATTATTATAACATAACAAAACTGACAAATTATAGTTAAATACATATGGTTAACCTAAAACACAAGCAAACATCCAAATAAAATAAAATGAAATTTAATAATGATTCCATTAAAAATGATTTTTTATTAAATAAACTTCATCACATTTATTACATTGATATAGCATAATAAAAAACAAAAACTCTTTATCATTAAATACATATGAATAACCTAAAACACAAACAAAATGAAATTAAATAATGATTTCATTAAAAATAATTTTTTATTAAATAAACTTCATTACATTTATTACATTGTTAAAAACAAAAACTCTTTATCCTTAATGAAAAATTATTTTTCATTAAATAAACTTTATCACATTTATTACATTGTTATAAACAAAAAAAAAAACTCTTTATCTTTAATAAAAAAACGATTTTTCATTAAATAAACTTTATCACATTTATTCCATTATAGACAAAAACTCTTTATACTTAATTACATACCATATTTATAAAAACCTAACACACAAGCAAACATCCAAATAAAATGAAATACAATAGAGATTCCATTGATCCACTCTTTCCAAGAAAAATGGAAAATATATCCCTTATCCCCCACCATACCTATACACAACTCTCACATTAATATTAATATAAAAAATGGAAAATATATCCCTTATCCCCACCATACCTATACACAACTTTCACATTAATATTAATATAAACTTAAGACGACTTTATTCGTTTTTGAATTGTCCTTTTTGACTTTGGTGTAACTCATTTGATTGCGATCACCACTATTACTAAAAAGTATTGCAGGGTTTTAATATATTCCATATGGTGTATGTATAATATAACAAGGAAAACTTTATATTTTATGGTTTTAATATATTTCATACTATATACATATGTTATGATGAAAACCTTATATTTATTTATTATTTATTGTTTTCACTGGGTTTCAACTCACATAAACCACATATAGACATACTTTTATAATGAGATTGTTTATTGTATAGGGTATTAAATTTAAGTTTTAATTTATTTTATTATAATAAATAAAAAAAAAGTGATTTTGTAATTTGTTAGATGTTTATATTATATTTAAACAAAAAAGTTAAATATTTTATGATATTTATTTTTTAGTTGGTGTGTTTGGTCAGAAAATATTTGTTAAAATTGTAATTTTGGATTGTTAAAGTTGTTTTTAATGTAAAAATGGATTAAGACCCCTCAAATTTCCCTATTGCAACTTAATATTTTAATGTTAATGATTGATATCAATTTCATCAATTTAAAATTATTTTTAGTGGATTTTAGGCAAAAAATGTCGAATTCCATTTCTATTATTTTGAGGAGCAGAAAAAGAGCCAATTCATAGAACACTTAGACTACGACCATTATAATATTACAAATGGAATAACCAATGCTTGTTAATGCTCATTAAAAACATTTCAACGAAATTATTTTGATGAAAAACTCAATATAAGTAGAAAATAAATTTGAGAAATAATTAAATAAACACATGATTTTCATTATGAAATTTGAAATATCTATGAAAGTCTTCACCACAACCCATATCGATAATTCTATTTATTCAATACCATTTACTAGTCCCTACTAATGGCTTAAGAAATCAGTTTGTAGCTTTCTATAAGCCAACCTAGATGGGGTCAAAGGTTTTCACATAATGAAGTAAAACTTATGCCACACTCCCAAGGGAGACATGGATATTATTAAGAAACATACCCAATACATTGTGATTTGCACCAAATGGGGGCATTAAGGCATTGGAAGAAATGAAGCCTACAAATTACTCTCCAAGAATTGCATTAGTTTTGGAGTGCCTCTATGCAAAAATATTAAATAGATCTCAATTAGAAAACTTTTTGGAGTGCCTCTATGCAAAAATATTAAATAGATCTCAATTAGAAAACTTGTATTATCACTCTAGCTTGTGTAAAGGTGAAATGCATTGTCATTGCACAAACCATCTAGAAGGATTAGGAGGTTGATAAACATCGTCTTGTCTAGAAGGGAATTTTTTTATATTTGAATTGTTATTTAATGACCATTACTTGTGGTGGTCTCCTATTTTGTTGCATGAAGGAAATGTTTTGGCCAAGATAATTTAGTTCTTAGACTTGAGAGTTTTCAAAAGAGGCATCAACATTATCAAACATATCTTTGATGCTCAAAATCAAGATTCATTGTCTTGGTCAGAGTTGAAAGGAAAAATTCATTTGGCCAACCCAAATAGGTTGGTTATTGACTAAGTTAAATATTTAATCGTAGTTATTTATTTGTTAATCTAAACTTGCAATCACCTCAAGCTTGATAGAGGGACTCAAAATGGGATAAGGCTAAGACCTTCAAGAAATACAAACCAATGGATGGTTATCGATGACTCTTTCAAAAGCCTATCCTCGATGGTCAATCAAATAAGTTTTGGAGGCTTAAATGTAAATAAATAACTTGGGCATTTCAACTTAGAAACATTTGTCAACCTTTGGTCTAACCTGAAAGACCCTTTTTCCTTGTCACTAATTATTAAGGTCTTGGATCTTCATAATGTGTTGATTCACCTATCATTTAGCCTAATTAGTGTCCCCTTTGTGGTAGATATGAAATTCTAAAGAATCCTTTTTGGTATTTTGCATATGCAAAGTTTAAAATGGGGCTAGGTCAATACATTATATTGCTAACTCCTCCCTACTTTCACATCTCAAAACATTACCTTCTTCAGAGATAAACTTCTTTGGGTCATTGAATTCCTTGCAACATGACAGATCATTAAGATTGAAGTGTTTTTCTTCTTTTTGAAGAAAAATGTTGTTAGGTTTCATAAGGTACATCCTATTGAATCATTTTCCTACTATGATCACTTGTTGATTTGTGTCAATATGTATATTTAGATAACCGTGCAAGTGTGAAAGGATGGGATGGATATAGAAAACTTGTGCTAGTTGTTGGAATATTATAAAGGTGCTTTCTACAATGGCATTATGACTAGAGAGCCACTAACCTACTATCCTAGGTTGGAAGAAAGGTCATGAAAAAAAGTTAGTCAAATGGTTTGTGAGAGGAGGGAACATTGTCATAGTTGACTCCTCTACCACAACATTAGAATGATAAATTCATGTAGATTGTACTTTACACTTATGAGATTGAGAAGACACTAAAGTGAGCCCATATATGGATACTGAGTCTTGGAAGAAAGACCATGAAAAAAAGTTAGTCAAATGGTTTGTGAGAGGAGGGAACATTGTCATAGTTGACTCTTCTACCACAACATTAGAATGATAAATTCATGTAGATTATATTTTACACTTATGAGATTGAGAAGACACTAAAGTGAACCCATATATGGATACTGAGTTTTGATGGATGGTAATCCTTAATCTAGAATTAGCTAACCATAGTTCAAGGCCCACTAAGAATTAACTAACCATGTTTCAATGCCCACTCCTTAGTATTGCAAATATCATGATTCCCACTTGATGCAAGCTTCATCTTATCAACTTCCAATGTGATGATCTTCGTTGTTTATACTTTTCAATGTATATCAAAAAACAAAACTTTATTATTACTTACAAACTTCTATAAATTAGATCGTTCTTAATATTTATAACAATTTTGATTATTATAGTTTTCCAGAGAAACTTTGATAAAAAGTCATACCAAATTTTGATATCACTTGTGTTGACTAGTGGGTAACTTATTTTTTTTAAATAGGAGATATGGTGAAGTTTATATGTGGAAAAAATGAAATTAATATAACTAATGAAAAAAACATATCACACAATATGAAAGTTGAAAATTGATACCTTAATCAATTCTTTAGAGTCGATAGAAAATTGCAACTTGGGAGAAAATGAACCTGATATTAGTCTCTCGACTATATTTTTTATAACATGAGAATCAATTAGATATTGGTCAATGGTGTTAATTTATTGTAATTTATGGACTCACTTTAAAAAGGCTACAAGTAACACAAACTTAGCATGCAAAAACTAATAAGTTGGTTATGAATGTTAATGGGTGTGATTGGTTAGTAAAATGGAGTGTTGTTATTTTTTTTTAATCAATGTTTAAATTTCCTTGGGTACATGTTCACCATTTCCATTTGCATTTGTGATGCAATAGGGATTGGATATATGTCCTGTATAAAATTGACATAAAAAATATCTTCATTCATCATTGCTTATCCATAAAATGTAGATAAATGTATTTCATAAACTTGACATAATAAATACCTTCATTCATTATTGCTTTACCAAAAAATGTTTCGTAACATATAAAATATATATTATTTTATATGTTTCATAATAAATACCATTCATTATTAATGTTTCGTAACATATAAAAATATATGTTATTTTATATGTTTCATTGTAATATTCCATTTTAAATGATGTCACTTACTTATATTAATCATAAACATTAAAAAAAATCAATCATATACATTAAGGAATTTCATTAAAATGTTTAAAATTGCCATAATGAATTAGATTATTATAATAAAATATATAAAAATATCACATGTATTAATAATCATAAACATTACAAAAATAAATAATGTAGATTAAATTATTTTATTAAAATGTTCAAAAATATCATTATGATTTAGATTTCAATAATAAAACATTTAAAAATGTTAATATTAGATAAAGTATAATAAATAATTTAAATAAAGGAAGTCTTATTTAAAAATGTTAATATTAGATAAAGTATAATAAAGAATTTAAATAAAGGAAGTCTTATTTAAAAATGTTAATATTAGATAAAGTATAATAAAGAATCTAAACAAAGGAAGTCTATTTCTTTTAAGTTTTTTTATTTTATTGAACCATCTAAATTCAATGTAATTCATTTAACCCTTTACGGAGAGGGGTGAAGTGCGGGCAGGTGGGGCTTAGGTATCGTTGTAAGTTTAGTAGGTCTCGGTGGTCTAGTTGGACCCTTGGTATAGATGCAAGTTCAAGCTTAAATCAATGACAATGGGTCTAGATTCCTACTAATTACTAATGAGCATGTTGTTGAGTGTCACGAGTTCACTAATTAGGAGTGAAGAGTTTATTCCTGTGAGAAGTAAGGAGTTAACTAATGGGATAGATTACAAGGGAGATGTCACCTACTCTCTAGGACGTTTATAATATTATGTTTTTATTTATTTTATAGATGGTATTATTATAGAGATGAATTTGATGAAATAGAGGTAGAGCAAGATGATTGAGAGTAGGTAGAAGGATGTTGACTATTTGTTAGAGACTAGACTCAATTTTTGGGAAAGACACATAGGCGTAGTGATCTAGTGCTACTTAAGTGATGGTTAATCATGGTTATGGTTGTAGTGGCTTTAGCTACACATCATGGAATTCAATGTTTGTGAGGGATTGGTCCCCAAATTGAGAAGATAAGTAAAGCAAGACCATAATGAAATATTATTGTGGTTAGTCCCCTATACCTATGAATTAGTATGATAAACTTTTAACACTTACTTTTGTTATCTATAAAGAATCCTCTAAACCCTTATGAATTAGTATGATAAACTTCTAACACTTACTTTTGTTATCTATAAAGAATCCTCTAAATCCTAATGCAATGAGGCATTCTAAAGATCAAAACGACCCTTCCCATGACTGCTACCATATGTGATGTTGATCCTAATTGTAATCTAGATTAATCATTTTTTATCCTATTTGCAACCTAGTTTAATAATTAATAAAAGAACATTTCAGTTAGGCAACCAAAAATACTCCATCGCTCTGCTAGGGTTCTTCTCCTTGAACCCACCGCGCGTCGCCTCTCTCCACTATTACGACCATGGAGGCCGAGGGAGGGGAGCCCCAGGCCCCCTCCTACAGTTCTGTCACCGCCAAGGAGCACGACTCCAACCACTCCAAAAGGTCGACATTCGAACTCCTGGAGGGCATGCAACAAATCACCTGGGAGGAAGAAATGCCAAAGGAAAAGCCAATGGAAATCGATTTAGCAACCAACCACATGAAAACTAGTTGCACCTGGGAACCAGGCAAATGTATCCCGCAAGCCCTGATCGCTCTGAAATACATCATCAACTCTCCAAGAATAGAGGATCAGAAACAATATATGAAGTTTTTTTCCCTGATAGGGAATTTTTTAGGGCTATAGCCCTCGGAAAAGGATCTAGTCAAATGGATCCAGCACTGGTGGAAACCCAAGGGCCACTATGACCTCCAACTTAGATCAAAAGGCTTCTTCACCATCATCTTGCACAACCTGGAAGACATAAACCAAATATTTTAAGGAGGATCGTATTTCTACAACTCGACTGGCCTCTTCCTCTATTTCTGGACGAAAAGATTCAGCCCTGAAAAGGAATATTTCACACATGCACCGGTTTAGTTGAGACTCTACTAGCTCCCACATGAATTTTGGCTGGAAGAGATCCTTGCAGGAATAGGCAACACCATTGGCATCTACGTAAAAGCTTCGGAAGATACAAAAAAACGAAGGTACACCTCTTATGCCCACATCTGTGTTTATTTGAACATATCCAAACCCCTCCCCGGGGCCATTACACTAAACTATCAAGACGATGAATGGTCCCAAACCCTCAACTATGAGTACATCCCCTTTCGCCGGCAAAAAATTCACGAACACGAACATGTCTTCCGCGAGTGCCCTTTAAATAATCCTACCAAACCATTTACGGAAGACCATGACAAGTCCAAGGACAGTTTCATCCCTGTCACGGGTAGATGCATGCATCAAGCCAAAAAGGAACCCCCTCAAGACCCCCAGGACCCCCAACCAAGAACTCCTTCGAAGCCCTCCAAATCCCGGTAGATATACCCTCCTCCTCAATGACACCACTGACAAATATTGCTAAAGGCCAAAGGTCCGTGAATCCTGAACTTCCAACCACCACCCTCTGACGCCTCCCTTCCCACCACACTCGGACCGAAAATAGGAGACCCAGACACAGACCCGAAAGATCAGGCTAGCATGCATCGAGATGGCACACCTGGAGCAAGCTTACCACAAGAAACAACTCTACACTATACCTCCAGACCAGCTACGTAAAGTGCATAAATTCTTTCTCAAATCCTCGATAGGGGGATCAGCCAGAGCTAATGCAAATATGGGAATACAAAAGGGAGCCTTGAAGGATCCACGCAAACCAACAAAAGATGAGAAAAAAAGGGACAGGAAACCGAAACATCAACTCATTCAAGACATTGGGAACTTTCTTGTCAACTCGGGTCAGATACATCTGATCTCAGACAAATTCCCTCCCCTCCAACCCCCATAATCCTCATGAAGATGTTATCTTAGAATATAAGGGGTGAATGCACAAAACAAACAAGCTATGCTTCGAGAAGGAATCAAGAAGGATCATCCATACATACTCATCCTGCAGGAAACAAAATGCGCGGGAGAAGAGGCCTCTTCTACTCTGCAAAAATGTTGGAAGCAAGCCAATCACATGGAATTCGATGCCAAGGGTGTAGTTGGTGGTCTGACGATGATTTGGAATCCATCCATAGTTCTATTGGACGACTTTTTCACATCCAAATGGACCGTCACTGCCTCCTTTCACCTCATTGGATCGAACAAACTCGGATACATCAAAAATGTATATGGCCCCACCAGACCAGGTGTTTGGTCCAATCTTTTGCTCTAGATTAGGCTTAAATTTATTGTCAACCAAGGTAGGTATTCTTAGAGGCACTTGTCTAAAGTATATAGACCTAAAAAGATCTGATTTCCTAGATGAAAGTTTACTGTAGCAGGTTCCAACACTCTTTTTACAAGAGTTTGATATTTGGTTCCTCGCACACTTTAAACACTCCTTTAATTAAATCTGATCTAACATCCTAAAACATAGTGCTCACAATTGTCTCAGATTTCAATCCTTTTACAAGGTTTCAGTTCACAAAAGCTCTTCCAAATCAGCACATTTAAATCAAATGCATTAAAACAGAGACCACGGAGATAATCTTGAATTCAATACACAATTAAACCCTCTTACAATGACTACTCATTAATCTAGTAATTGAATCCTTCAATTATAACCATAAGCCATGAAATAGAAATGATGACTGGAATTATAAACACAACTTAATTGAAATCTATGAACTCACAACATGAAGATTAAATAAAAAAATGCTAATTCAGATCTGCATATATGAATCTAATGGAATCGTGAAGAAAAGTGTACCAACATAACATGGGGGCCCTTCCACGCTTTCAAGCACACTTGAAAAAAACAACTTCAAATGATGAAAATACTAAATCATAACACCATGAATGATATATCAAAGTCTGGAAATTAATTATATCAAAACAGAGTTTTGAAGCTCGTACACAGTCTCCTGTCTTTTCTTTGCATCACTAACATATCATATCATCCTATTACATGTTTCTATTACTTATTTATCACAAAATTACAAAAGGAGGCTATTTTTGTTCCATAAAAACCTAACTAATCCCCAAAGCAGGTCGAATTAGTTTGAATCCCTAAGCATAAGCAAAATATAGAGCCTACTCATTTATGATTCAGATTTTTCTGCTAGACTAGTTGGGTTTCACCAGCGTTGACCAAATATTTAGGAACTTCGAATCTGAGGCTGGATAGATTTTTCACCATCTGTGTACATTCCAGATTAAACCCATGTCCTTCATTCTGGTCTACCTGTTATGCCACATGTCAGAACATAAAGCATTTACAGGAAGTTATCACATCTGTAATTTTTTTGAAAATTTCAATTTTAAACACAAAAATTCCATAAATCGATTTTAATGTAGAAATAACAATCATGATACTATATTAATCAATTTCAATAAAATATGAGGGATTTATGGAGGTTTAATGAACAGAATGGTGGATAATGATGGGATTTTAGGACAAAAGATAGGCCAAAGAATGAAACCAACACCAGGCGACAAGGAAGCCTTCCTCAATCACTTTGATTGGTTAGCCGATCACATCGGCCCCCAAAGATGGATACTCAGGGGAGATTTCAACATAATAACGGGTTTGGATGAAAAAAAGGGTGCCACACGCACTCTAAGAAATGAAAACGAGCATTTCAATCGCTTCAATGGATTTTGGAATCTCATTGATGTAGGTACAGATAAAAAACCTTTTACATGGTTCAACAGGCACTCGGGGGCTCAACATCTTTCCAGTAGACTAGACCGCTTCCTTATTTCGGAGACCGTAATGTTGGATGGTCGATCTTGGAATGCCACGATCATTGACTCCCCGAGATTGGACCATTGGCTGATCCTCCTGTTGGCAGCCAATTCACATTTTTCATTGTCTCATACGCTGCCTACACCAATGTTTCACAAACATTGATTTTTCGTCGCAATTTTCAAATGAACAACGCTTTTATTCTTTGCGCTTTTTCGCACGCCTATCTTCGTTTTGTTTTCACGACTGTAAGCGTGAAAACTTATTCCTTCAAAGTCACATTAGAATCCTTGTTTGAACCATTGTCAT
>SNQJ01S0048923.1:10418-44375 GCA_010110895.2 Picea sitchensis | reverse complement strand
CAAAAAAAGGAACATTTCTTATCCTAATAGATAAAAAACATTTTTTCTAGGGACATATGACTTAACTTTATATCACAAATTTCATTTCCACCCAATGAAGTGTTATTACCATGTCATGCGTTGTATTTCCATGCCATGCCATGCCATGCCTTGACTTTCCTTTCCATTCCATGCCATTCCTTGCCAGTCTTTCCTTTCCATGCCATTCCATGTCATGCCATGAATTTCCTTTCCTTGTCATGCCATGTCATTCCTTTCCATGACATGCCTTTCCTTTACATTTCATTCCATGAATTGACTTCCCCTTCCATTCCTTTCCATGCCATGGTATTCCTTGACTTGCCATGACATGCCATTCCATGCCATGCCATGCCATGACTTGCATTTCCTTGCCTTTCATTTCCTTGCCTTTCTATGATATGCAATGTCTTTCCATGCCATGCCATGCCATGCCTTGCATTTCTTTACCTTTCAATGCCATGCCTTTCCATGCCATTCCTTGCATTTCCATGTCATGACATGTTGTTTCCATGTCATGCCTTTCCTTTCCATTCCATGCCATGCCATGCCTTTCATTTCCTTGTCTTTCCTTTCCATGCCATGCCTTGCATTACCTTTCCATCCCTTTCCATGCTATGCAATTCCATTCATTTCCATACCTTTCAATGCCATGTATTTGCTTTCCTTTTCTTTCCTTTCCAAGCCATTCCTTGCCTTGTTATGCCATGCCATGTCATTCCTTGCCTTGCCTTGCCTTGCCATGCCATGCTATTCCTTGTCATGCCATGTCATTCCTTTCCTTTCCTTTCCATGCCATGCCTTTCTTTTCCTTTCCATTCCTGGCCATGCCATGCCTTGTCTTTCCTTGCAATTCCATGCCATGCCATGCCTTTCCATGCCATGGAATTACTTGACATTTCATTCCTTGCCTTTACTTGCCATATCATCCCATGTCATGCCATGCATTTCCATGCCATGACATGTCATGCCTTTCCATGCCATGCATTTCCTTTCCATGCCATGCCTTGCCTTACCATGCCATGCCTTTCCTTTACTTGCCATTCCTTGTCATGCCTTGCCTTGCATTGTCATTACATTCCTTTCCTTTCCATTCCATACTGTGCCTTCCCTTTCCAAGGCATGCCTTTCCTTTCCATGCCATTATATGTTTTGCATTGCCTTGCCTTTCCATGCCATTCCATTTCTTTACATGACATGCATTGCCATGTCATGCCATGCTTTACCTTGTCATGCCATTCTATACCTTCTGATGTCATGCATTGCCTTTCATTTCTAATGTAGGAGCATCTTTCCACATCAACCAGCCAGCCAGCCATCCGCGTCAGTGCGTATGCATTCAAAGCTGAAGAGAGGCGCAATCCTCATTCAAATTTGAAATTGAATGTAATTAAATGTCTAGGATAGTGAGCCATAGAAGCCATGCTTTTATGCAGGCGTTAGGTAGATCGGATTTAATGCTAGATCGGTTGAGATCTAGATCCAGATGCTGGACTAGACAACCATTTATTGTAATTTAATAGAGTAGGTAGACCTGGATGGAAGCGCTCGATGAGCCCCTCGGGTAAAAGAGATTATGAGATCTCATTTTTGGTAGTTATATGAGCAGAGTTGAGGAGAGCCAGAGAGATCTCGAGAACACCTTTGTAAATACAGGCATTTTCCATTTAATATAACAGAGAAATTTTTCCTGCATTGGTTGTGTGTCATATGGATGTATGTGTGTGTTCTCTATATGTGTTGTGAATGTATGGTTGTTGATGCATTCTGCAAGAGTGTGTTTTATTTCAGGTGAAGGTCTTTGAGGTTTCATGCCAGGAGGGCATGACAGAGTACTGCGGTCTTTGAATACCAGTGAACAGAGGATGCACTTCTGAATACAGCAGGTTCAGAAAAAGACGTGTTGCGACACAGGAGCTGAAGTCAACAACTCAGAGGAAGAATACCTCAAGGTTGTTGAATACCTTGGAGGTAAGGCTGTTTATGAGAGACAGAGTTGCAGACAGAATTCTGCTATGAATTCTGTAGAGCTCTGCCAAGTGGGCATTGAGCAGGTGCAAGGAGTGCACAGAGGAAGGACTCTGTTGTGAGTTTGAAGAAGACCAGAATCAATGAGGATTCTGTGAGAGCTCTGCCAGGTGGGCATTGAGCAGGTGCATAGGTGCACAGGAGAATAAGACAGAACTTCTGAACGTTCTGTGGAAGAAACTCTGCCAGGTGGGAATTGAGGCTGTGTGCAAGTAGGCACAGGAGGAGAGAAGTCTTTGAGTTCTGGAAGTGAGGAAGAATCCACTGAGAGATCTTCACTGGGTTACTGAATACCCAGAAGGCTCAACAAGAGGTTTCTTGAGTGAAGGACAGCTAGGAAGGCGCCAATTTCTCCATCTAAGGGAGAAGAGGGACAAAATCCCTCAAGGGGTCTGAGTGTTTGCAGAAGTTCAAGAGGAACAGTGTTTTCACATGCATTGGCGAAGCTTAGAGTTGAGGAGTTTGCAAGAGGAGAGAGCGCAAAGGTCGAAGCCTTTGAGGAGTTGAAGTTTTTTCCCAATTCTAGGAAGAAAGCGCGCAGGGAGCTCAGGAGAGCACAGCAATCGTCAGATCGACTAGGAATCAGATCTGGACCATTGGTTTACATGTCCAGGAAGGCGCACAGGAGAAATGATCTGAGCCATCAGATCTGGAGTAGAAATCCCGTCAGCCATTCGATCGGGAGAAGTTGCGTAGAGTTTAGTCTCTGGAGTCAGCATCGAGGATAAAGGATCTGGGCCGTCAGATCTGGAGCAGAAATCCCGTCAGCCGTCAGATTGGATAGGAGCTACACAAGGCTTAGCAGTTGGGATATTAGCCATTGAGAAATCAGGATTCTCGAGGACGAGGAAATCAAGGCACCTCAAGTCTCGAAACACCAGAAGAATATGGACCATCTGTTAGCAGAGACACGTGGCAGAGATCGAGCGTCGTCGGCACTTTGGCGCATCGAGAAATCAACATTTCCGAGGACAGGAGATCGGGAAAATCCAAGTTGAAAAACCTGGCATAATCTGAGCTGTCTGTTCATAGGGACAGGTGTCAGAGATCTGAAGAGAGTCGGCATAGTAGTCATCGGGAAATCAGAGTTCCTGAGGACAAGAAAATTGGGACATCAAAAGTCTCGAAATCCCGGAGGAATCGAGACCGTCCATCTGGAAGGGATGCATGGAGGAGATCAGCGCTATTGAGAAAGGGCCGACAAGGAAGCCATCCATCGGTGTTTGGTTCATCGAGATATCGAAGATCCCGGTGACAAGTTATTTGTGCACTTTGGAATCACGAAACCCCGATCAGTGGGGGACAACTGTCAGCACATCAGGGCTGAGGAAAGGGCCATGGTGGAAGCCAGCTGTTAGTGCGACGGAGCGTCAGGATTTGGATGATCGAGAATACTGTAGGTAGATGCATTTAGGCATTGGAAACCCCGAAACCTTGACGGGGATAAGGTTGTGGTCACGAAGTAATGGTCACATGGACCCGAGGATGAGCCACGAGGGCTAGCTGAAATTATAGCACGTCGGGAATCAGAGGATCACGGATCCAGGGGACGATTGCATTTTGACATCAAAAACCCCAAAACCCCGACAGGAGGAGATAAGGCTGCGGTCTTATGGAAGGAGGTCACATGGACCAAAGGGCATAGCCATAGGGCTAATGCCAAGTAGAGAGCTCATCGGTGATCGGGGATCGAAGAGTATAGTGACTCTCACCAGCGGAAACCCCGAACCACGATATTGAGTCAGTGAAAAGTCACGGTAAAGTGCGAAAGACCATGCAGGGGAAGAACATGACTTGTGGACTGGGTCAGGTTTTCGAGGGGATTCCATTTGGGATTCCAAGGAGCTAATTCAGCTCGAAGAGGGGATTAGATCGATCCTATGAGCGGGAGAGCACGTCTAGGAGGAGATGACAGAGCAGATGAGACTGTCTGAGAGTCTCATAAACTCAGAGATGAATTTAGATCAGCCGAAGAAACTGATAGAAGAGGACAATCTGAGGAGCTTTATGATGATTGGGGGAATTGGAGTATTCCTACCATTTGCCCAAAAGGAGGCGGAAGTCTCTGTTGCAGATGATGTGGCAATGGTAGCAGAACAATCAGCTGAGACTATCAAGGAGGAATTGGAACAGGTATTTGAGACTGCCCAAGAACAAGAAGAAGCACAAGAAGAGGATGATGAGCATTCTGAGGAATGGCTCAATATTTTCAGCCAGGAAGCTGAAAAGACTGCAACAGGGGAGGTTGCAGAAGCAGAGGAAGAAGGGGCAGACAACATTTGTTTTGTTGATCTGTGGGAATAGATTGAAGCCCTGGAAGAGAGGGTAAAAGTGCAAGGCGTGCACATCCAACAGGTGAAGTTGGGAAATGGTGAAGGAGGCATGGGAGATCATGGTGATCTTCTCATGTGCCAAAATTTTTTGCAGCTGAGGAGACTGCATGAACAGGACCAGCCATTGGAGCAACTGGATGCAGTGATCAAAGAGATCAGAAGGCTGATGTTGAGGTCAGCAGAAACTGCCAGCGAGGAGAGGCTGAGAATAAAGGAAGCAGCAACAGTGCAGAAGTAGTAGCAGCAGCAGAATGGAGCAGATGGAAGGCTCCAAAGACTTATTTAGGATCCAGGAGGATTCCAACAGCTTAGAGGGGAAGCACATGAGCAGGAGCTCATGATTTTTGCAGCCGAGGAGTTTGATGTAGGAGAATCTCTCCATGTCAGCCAGCCAGCCAGTCAGCCCTGTCAGTACGCATGCATTCAAAGCTGAAGAGAGGCGCAGTCCTCATTCAAATTTGAAATTGAATGTAATTGAATGTCTAGGCTGGTGAGACATAGAAGCCGTGATTTTATGCAGGCGTTAGGTAGATTGGATTTAATGCTAGATCGACTGAGATCTAGATCCTGATGCTGGACTAGACAACCATTTATTGTAATTGAATAGAGTAGGTAGACTTGGAGGAAAGCACTCGATGAGACCCTCAGGTAAAAGAGATTCTGAGATCTCATTTTTGGTAGTTAGATGAGAAGAGTTGAGGAGAGCCATAAAGAGCTCGAGAACACCTTTGTAAATACAGGCATTTTCCATTTAATATAACAGAGAAGTTTTTCCTGCATTGCTTTTGTGTCATATGGATGTCTGTGTGTGTTCTCTATATGTGTTGTGAATGTATGGTTGTTGATGCATTATGTAGGAGTGTGTTTGATTTCAGGTGAAGGTCTTTGAGGTTTCATGCCAGGAGGGCATGACAGAGTACTGCGGTCTCTGAATATCGGTGCACATAGGATGCACTTCTAAATACTGTGGGTTCAGACAAAGACGTGCTGCGACACAGGAGCTAAAGTCAACAACTCAGAGGAAGAAGACCTCAAGGTTGTTGAATACCTTGGAGGTAAGGCTGTGTATGAGAGACACAGTTGCAGACAGAATTTTGTTGTGAATTCTGTAGAGCTCTGCCAAGTGGGCATTGAGCAGGTGCAAGGAGTGCACAGAGGAAGGACTCTGTTGTGAGTTCGAAGAAGACCAGAATCACTGAGGATTCTGTGAGAGCTCTGCCAGTTGGGCGTTGAGCAGGTGCATAGGTGCACAGGAGAAGAAGACAGAACTTCTGAACGTTCTGTGGAAGAAACTCTGCCAGGTGGGCATTGAGGCTGTGTGCAAGTAGGCACAGGAGGAGAGAACTCTTTGAGTTCTGGAAGTGAGGAAGAATCCACTGAGAGATATTCACTGGGTTACTAAATACCCAGAAGGCTCAAAAAAAGGTTTCTTGAGCGAAGGATAGCCAGGAAGGCATCAATTTCTCCATCTGAGGCAGAAGAGGGACAAAATCCCTTAAGGGGTCTGAGTGTTTGCAGAATCTCAGGAGGAACAGTGTTTTCACACGCATTGGCGAAGCTCAGAGTTGAGGAGTTCGCAAGAGGAGAGAGCGCAAAGGTCGAAGCCTTTGAGGAGTTGAAGTTTTCTCCCAAGTCTGGGAAGAAAGCGCACAGGGAGCTCAGGAGAGCACAGCAGCCATCAGATCAACTGGGAATAAGATCTGGACCATTGGTTTGCATGTCCAGGAAGGCGCACAGGAGAAGCGCACAGGAGAAATGATTTGAGCCATCAGATTTGGAGTAGAAATCCCATCAGCCGTTGGATCGGGAGAAGTTGCGCAAAGTTTAGTCTCTGGAGTCAACATCGAGGATAAAGGATCTGGGCCATCAGATTTGGAGCAGAAATCCCATCAGTCGTCAGATTGGATAGGAGTTGCATGAGGCTTAGCAGTTGGGATATTAGCCATCGGGAAATCGGGATTCTCGAGGACAAGGAAATCGAGGCACCGCAAGTCTCGAAACACTAGAAGAATCTGGACCGTCCATTAGCAGAGACACGTGGCGAAGATCGAGTGCCATCGGCACTTTTGCGCATCAGGAAATCAGCATTTTCGAGGACAAGAGATCGGGGAAATCCAAGTTGAAAACTCCGGCATAATCTGAGTCGTCCGTTCATAGGGATAGGTGTCAAATATCCGAAGAGAGTCGACATAGGAGTCATCGGGAAATCGGAGTTCCTGAGGACAAGAAAATTGAGACATCGAAAGTCTCGAAATCCCAGAGGAATCGAGACCGTCCATCTGGAAGGGACGCGTGGAGGAGATCGGCGCTATCAGGAAAGGGCCGACAAGGAAGCCGTCCATCGGTGTTTGGTTGATCGGGATATCTGAGATCCCGGTGACAAGTTATTTGTGCACTTTGGAATCGCGAAACCCCGATCAGTGGGGGACAGGTGTCAACACATCAGGGATGAGGAAAGGGCCATAGTGGAAGCCAACTGTCAGTGTGACGGAGCGTTGGGATTTGGATGATCGGGAATCCCGTAGGCAGATGAATTTAGGAATTGGAAACCTCGAAACCCCAACGCGGATAAGGTTGTGGTCATGAATTAATGGTCACGTGGACCCGGGGCTGAGCCAGGAGGGCTAGCTGAAATTATAGCGCATTGGGAATCGGAGGATCGCAGATCCAGGGGACGATTGCATTTTGACATCGAAAACCCCGAAACCCTGACAGGAGGAGATAAGGTTGCGGTCTTATGGAAGGAGGTCACATGGACCAAAGGGCATAGCCATAGGGCTAAGGCCAAGTAGAGAGCTCATCGGTGATCGGGGATCGAAGAGTATAGTGACTCTCACCAGCGGAAACCCCGAACCCCGATATTGAGTCAGTGAAAAGTCATGGTAAAGTGCGGAAGACCGTGCAGGGGAAGAACATGACCTGTGGACTGGGTCAAGTTTTCGAAGGGATTCCATTTGGGAGTCCAAGGAGCTAATTCGGCTCGAAGAGGGGATTAGATCGATCCTGTGAGCGGGAGAGCACGACGGGGGTGTAGAGAGTGCTCTCACCTGCATCAATTTCCATGCCTTTCCTTACAATGCCATGTCATGCCAGGCCTTGCATTTCCTTTCCTTGCCATTCCATACCATGCATTTCCATGCCATATATTTCCTTGCCTTTCCATCATGCCATGCTTTTCCATGCCATGCCATACCATGTCATTCCTTTCCATTCCATGCCATCCCTTTCCTTACCATTCCATGCCATGCCTTGCCTTTCCATTCATTTCCATGCCTTGCCTTGCCTTTACTTTTCCATTCCATTCCTTTCCATTCCACTTCTTTCCATTCAAGAGAGTTGGCAAATAATTTCATGCAAGTATCATTATCATTAGCTCCAATATTGTGATAGGCATTAGAGAATGCTACCAAGTGATCATTTGTAGTGACTGTATTATTTCCTAAAAACCTATGTATATTCTCTTTAAATGTTGGTGACATATGAGTAGAAGGTGTTAGGTTCAAGGGAGATGATACGTTCCACGGGGTGGTAGTAGAATATTCCTTGAATTGAAAAAGCATGTAATTCTTTATGATCTTATCAAGGTTGGTAGTAGATTGGACAGGAACTCAATGACTATATAAACTACCAATTACCAATGAGGCCAAAGTTTGGGATGATGAAGCACCTCTAGCACCACTAGCACCACCTGTGGATTCCATTTTGGGAGTGATGTGTAAGGGGGAAAAGGGTGAACTGGCATAGTAAGACAAAGTCAAACAATGTCCTCCTTAGAGTGTTTTATTGGGTCGACAAAATGTATTTTATTATTCCTATTTCAATGATAGGAGTAGCTTCAAGGTACAATCCTCTTCATCTTCTAGAAATGCGAGGATTTGATGACATGAAAAAAAGAAGATAAAAAAATTAGGAAAAGGAGGGATACGAATGATTTTTAGGCTTTCTTTGCCTAGACTCCCAACGTTCATGGGTACTTATATCTTGTTCAATTACTTTCCATGAGCATTCAAGCTCATCCCAAGTATTTGCAGTTTCTAAGATAGTATTGAATAAAGTCAAGGAAATCCTAGTCTATTCTTTAAGACCATGTTTGATATTGGGCTTACTTGTAGAAGGTACTGTCATGAGAAAAATCAGTCAAAGAGTCATAAACAAAGAGAATAGATATTCAAAGATAATCATGAATACAATCAACCAGAGAGATATGGAAGATCTCCCCAGTATGGTTTCCAAATAAATGTTGAGGAAAAGGTATGGATTACCTTACTCAATCATTTTCAGATATTTCCTGGCTAGGAAAAGATAGTTGGGAATGTCACCCATGGTTTATAGCCTCAAAATATTCACTCAATATGCAAGTATTAATTACAAGGACTGAGGCTGATTTTATAATTTAAATATGTTTCAATATAAAATAAAATTTATAAAATCTTCTAGAATGTACACAGATTTTTCGATAAAGTAAACATGGATATCAAAAGAGAAAAGTAACCAAGTCACGAATACATATGTATGAGACAGAATATAAATCTCATTTTATTTCATTCTGAGATACCAAAAGTTCTTTTATCTTTACAAAAACCCTGTGAAGGCATGGACCAAGGTTTGATTTAGAAATCTCCAATTAACACCATACAAAAAGAATACGATAGTAAAATAAAATTGAAATTAATAATCTCGATCAAATTTCCACAAAATGTTGTCATTTTTATTCTACAAGATATCCTTTATCATCCATGAAAATCAATTCACAAACATACAAGAATACACAAACTATCAAGGATGAATCAACACCTCTAAAACAAGCATCTAAAAAGTGTGGTTTAGTCTTAAACCTTGTTGTCTACAATAAGACCATGTTGTCAACAAGAGAATTAGGCTTTCGAATAAACTTAGAAATGAATAAAAATTGAAACTATCTCATGTAACTAAAGAGAAAATCTTAGTCTTGTTTTATCCTTCTATTCTCCTCTTGTCTCTTCTTCTCATTGAGATTTTATTCTTTCCCAATAAGTTGAAGTAGTTCAACTACTTTATTTAGTTAAGTTGATTTAACTTAACTAAATAATTTAGGAGAAATAAATAATAATAATATAGTTAAGGGTTTTAATTAATAATAACTATGTAGGTGGGACCCCTTGTGACTCCCATCATTTCTTCTTTTTAAATCATGAAATATAACACACAAAAGATAATCATTTTGACTATATGCCACCCTTGTAACTCCCTTGAATATATTTTAAACCAGATATTTAAATATCAACAATAATTTATATCATATCCAAAAAGAATATATATCCACATTATCCACAAAATATCAAAAATAGGACTTGTTGTTCAAAATATGTTGAAAACCATTAAACATTGTCCTCATCAACTGAATCACATAAAACATAATTTAAAAACCATATTTTCCACATTGTGAGGAATTTTTCCTTTTTTCATTACTGTTTCCCTTAGACTTTTTTGAAGTAGCTTGTGGTTGATTGGAACCTTGGGGATGTATCTTGCTGATCACATGGGAGAAGTCATCCTTTAAATGAAGTCAAAAGACATATATTTAGAGGAATTGGTGGAGGGAGAATAAGGGGAGGCACATGCTTTTCCTTTGTCTTGCACAGGTTGGGGAATATCAATTTTCAATCTCTTACTGGCGTGTGAAGACTGAATTGGCGAAACAACACGGGAAATTTGGAAATTGGGAATAATAGGTGGTGGTAAAGGAAATTACATAGTGGGCCAACCATGATGGTGAGAGATGGGTTGGTGGAAAATCTCTTGCCAACCATCATTTGTGGGGACTTCGTCTACAAAGACACATGTGGAGGAATGGGAATGCCGAGAATATTCTGAGGAGAATAGAAAGGGGGTATTTCTGGTTGAGGGTGCATTATCCCATGGCCAACCCAATTAAAGAACCCATCTTGGAACAATTGGTTCAATTCTTGCGGGTCAATGTAAAAATGGATAGAAAATATAGGCCTCCTATGGCCTTGATTCCAGTTTCCCCTGCCTCTATTATTTCAAGCATTGCTGCCTCTACTGGAAAATCTCATCTTGTAGCAAAAATTTGTCAGTAATGAATCTCTTAATAAACCATACATGACACTCTTCTTACATGAATCAAAATTTGGCTCCAAAATTGACACGAGATACATGCAAATCCATCCATAACACATTATTCATTAATTTCCATGTGAACATGGAATGATAGGGTTCATGGGAAATATGGAGGGAGTGTAATTAGCGAAAAATGGTATCATGGAGGGAATCAATATATGAATAATGTGCAACAATTAACCAAACAATTAACTGTGTATATACAAATATCAAGAATACCAGTCCTCAACCCTTGCTATGTTATCTTTCTTTCGCTTACATACAAACTTCTGTTTTAAAATTTATATCACAAAACAAGGATGAAATAAGTGAAATTGGGATCGTGGAGGGAGCGTAATTAGAGAAAAATGGTAGAATGATAGGGAAATTTTATGGATACCATTCAAGTGAAAAATCAAAACATGATATCTTTGATGTAATCAAAATATATCTCTGTCCAAAATTTTGAAGTTTAAACAATATTATGTTTCCAAAACAATCACTCAAACTAATGCCATCTTTAACAAAATTGTTTGTTGGCCTCCAAATTGTTTTACACAGGTAACTATCTGATATTCCCATGAACATTTAACCACACTAATGATTATAATAATATTATCATTATATAACATAAATGATGAACAATATCATAATCGCTACAGGAATACAAAAATAATATTAGAGTGGATGATCCATGATTCATAACATCAACCCCATCAATGGTCTTCTAAAACCCACAGAGTCACGCATAGTGATCCCAAAACAAGACTCATATCCATCATTAAATCAAACCTTCGTTCAATTCAATTTCTTTTAATTTAATTCTCGATAGTAATACTCAATTCGAGCATCAAACATCTCAAACATAGGTGCTTTATTAACAATAAAACATGACCAATTAACCAAGATAAATAACATTTGTTATCGGGAACAGAAGCTTCAACAAACTGTAATTTTCAATGAATAGGTGAGGAAAAAATCTTTCCACAATTCCCCAACAAGGGACCACTTAAAACCGTGCCCAAGTAACCGAGCAAGAACAATGCTCTCATCAACTCAAACCAGAGTAAGAAACGCTTTCACTGTAGGGTTCGGGATATGCCAATGAAAGTAAGTGGTAGAGACAGTGGGGAAATTCAAACAGAGGGTTTGGCAGTTGCATAGCATAGACATATTACTCCACAGATGTTTTTCAATATTATAATTGATCAATGAAAATATAACAATACTTCACAACATTTCTATCAACTTCATGAGATTTGTATAAACAAATTGTAGCTTCCAAATAATGAGTGAATCCAACACTTCCTTCATCACAACATAACAAGTGACCAATTAAAACCCGTTCCCAAACCAAGATAACATGAATAATGCTCCCACCAAAATTTGGGTAAGCAATGCCCTCATATTTGCATAAGGTTCACCACACAATAGTGACAGTGAGGTCATAATAAGTTAGGCTAACAACTAAAGGTTTGGCTAGGACAAGGCCCAAAATTTTTCAGTCTTTCATCATATTTCACATCAACATTCATAGGGTTGAAATTATGGTGTAGGTATACTAACCACAAAGACCAACAATGCCAATATATAGGTGGGGTATTCACAAAAACCCAAGGTAAGGCTGAGATAACCCATTTCAACAGGGATGCCAAACCTACAATACAAAACCATAGGCAAGGCAGGCTCAAACACAACTTTTACTCAACCAATATTTGTGAACAATTACACATAGAAAAGACATCACGACCATTTTTTTAATGCCAATAGTCTCACAACAACCACCACAGGAAACCAATGATGCAACCATAAATACAGAGTTCCAAAAAAAACATCATGATATCTTGAGAATTACACAGACCATGAGCAACCAAAACCAACGTTTAGATTTAAGGGAAGAGAAAATTTCATGGATGGAAAAATAAGAAATCCCCATACCTGTAAAAGATTGAGTAAGGATAAAAACCAAGGTTGTATACTTCCTCCATGACCGTGCAAGGAGGAGTAGCAACAACTAATAGAGCAAAAATGCAAGAATGACTATAGTGGCGGGCACGATGAGCATTTGAGTGACGTTCATTTATTGCATGTTTCTTCTTCCTTCATATTTTCATTCATGGATTAGTACGATCCAGGCCCACTAGCCAGCTCACCATACCATTAACATTTAAAACCATTAATACAACCAAATATTCCAAACTTTCCATGTTACAATCTACAAACTACGCGATATTCCAAAGTGTGCCACCCCTTGCCACTATCCATATTTCTCATATGAAAAATTGATAGGAATAGAACCAAATTTCAACTCAACCAATGCGCATAACAATAGTATCAAGGGTCGAGGTGATCACCCAATATTTTCTATGGACAATATACAATATCAAAATTAAAACTAGAGTGTATTTATTTCATCCAAAAGGAAGCATAATCATATTTCATGAGAGATATTCAAGACCATATTGTTCCTTGTTTTAATCACCTTGCTCACAACATATTATCATAATCATTTTAACCATGATTTTAAGAAAATGAGCTGTAGAAACTGTGTCACAACCAATACATAGGAAAACAAAACATAAGTGTCGTTTCTCCATCATAGTGCCATAAGTTAAACAAGGGGGTCCCACCTACTAGTATATTATTAATATAGTTAAATAATAATTCCTGGCAATCATTTGTGAGAATAGTATCCAACATTGCGCTTTCAAGCGTCAAAAAATTGGCGACTCCATAGGGAAATTTGTTTCCAATATTAAGAACAAAGAATGTCTAGTTTTGCAGACTAGTGAATCGTAGATCAAAGAATTATTTGCCAGAATGATTATGCAATAGGGGGAGTGAGGCGGTTTAAGGGAAAAAATGATCCAGGAATTTGGGAATAGCTCATGAAAATTGTTACATATGAGGGGGTTTAGTCCTATATGCATAACATTCAATCGATCATAGTAAAGTTGTTTCTTGTTTTAAGGAGAAATGTTTTGGGTTTGCTCTTTTGAATCTCAGGGTGGAGGGAAGAAAGGGATAGCAGAAAGTAGGGATGAAAAACCAATCATCTATCTAATAGCAGTACTGGAAGCAGAGAGAAATTTCAATGATGTCTACAAGGGGGACATCATGATATCTATGTAACTTGACTTTTATTGATCAACAATACTTACATAATAACATCGTTGTGTGAAACTGATCCAAAGTTTATTTCTGATAAAAAAGGAAAACAACAAAATAAAAACAACTGAAATGAAACAATAGAAAATGAAAAAGGCAGAAGTGCAACAATAGAAAATGAATCAGCCAACAAAGAAAAAAACAAAACAGTAAAACATAAAACTTTAATACAACAGTGACTTCCATGCAACGTTTATCTTTCAAGTTGGTTCCACATAATGTTTCAAGTGGGAACCATTGGTACTATAGGAAAATAATAACTCTTCCAAGTCTTTTAGAAGATAATAATTTGTGCCCAGGAAAAAAACGATTTTGAAAGGACCAAGAAATAATTTTTGAAACTTCGAATGTCTTCCTCTACTAGCATAGGCTAATTCCCAAAGAAATATTTTCTCATTTACTTTAAATTTGACAACGTTTGCACTTTTGTTGAAATATTTCTTCATGGTTTGTTGTCTTCTCTTTATTTTTTCCAAGGAAAACATTCTTTGTTCCTCTAAAGCTAACAATGCATTTATCCTTTGAGGGACATTGGAAGAATTTAATTCTTCGATATGTAGCATCAACTGTAGAGAATAAATTTCTAGTTCAGTAGGAAAAATAACATCTTGACCATAGACAATTTGAAAGGGAGTGCAACCTGTGCTTTCCTTGGTAGTAGTGTGATCTTCCCAAAGGGAATAAGTGAGGAGGGTGTGCCATTGATGAGGCTTATCTTCAATGGGATTCATTATGATCCTAACCAAAACGTTTTTAGTATACTCGAATTGCCCATTTCCTTGAGGGTAATAAGCTAATGAGGTGAAATGTTTGACCCCCAACTTAGCTAAAAACTGAGTCAATTTAGCAGAAATGAAAGCGGGACTGTTATCTGTAATAATCTCTAAGGGAATGCCAAATTTGGAGAAAATATTAGTTTCCAGGAAAGAAATTACTTTTTCATCCTCTAAGTGTTTAAGTCGAACAACTTCAATCAATTTAGTGAAATAGTCTGTGGTTTTCAAGATAAAAACCCGCCCTGCTGAAGTCGGAGGATTAATACGACCAATAAAGTCCAGACCCCATTTAGAAAAAGGAAAATCAGGGAGGACAGGTTGCAAAGGAATGGAAAAAAGACGTTCTTTCCCAACGAATTTTTGGCACTTGTCACAAGATCTTGAAAAGTTATAAGAATCTCGAAAAATTGAAGTCCAATAATAACCTTTTTTGATGATTTTAAGAAGATTAGTTTTAGCAGAAAAGTGGCCACCAACGTGAATAACAGAATCTGAAGATCCATGAGTTTGTTGTAACAATTTTTTTCCTTCCTCATTGTTCACACATCGAAGTAATATACCACCAGCATACCTCCTAAACAAAAAGTCTCCTAAAATAAAATATCTAGAAGATTAAGAACGGAGCCTTATCCTTTGATCAGTATCTAAGTCATCTGGGCATTTCTAATATTGGAAGTAATACACCATATTTTTATACCAGTGATGTTAAACTATAGAAAGGGTTTGACTCTCAATATAAAACAATGCTGAAAGAGGGTTATCCAGATCATCAATTTCCTCACTTGCTTCAGCATGCTGAGCTAAGTGAAGGGCAAAGTCTCGTCCCTTAATTGTTTTCGAGGTCATGATGGTTAACTCATACTCCTAGATTTTGGCAAGCCAATGTGCAAGCTTCCCTGAAAGATACTCTTATGAAAGAAAAAACTTGACAGTAGGAAAAGGGACTTTTACTTATGTGTGCTCGGCTAGGATAAAGTGGAAAAATTTCTCCACAACTTTAACAAGAGAAAAAACATGTTTCTCGATATAAGAATACTTGAATTCATCATCTGATACGATTTGACTCATGTAAGCTACTGGTTTTTCGTTATTCTGGAAATCACATTGTAAGAGAATAGATGAAAATGCTTCCTCAGTGGCATTAGTGTATCTGATAAAATCTTTCTCAAAGTCTGGTTTCGCCAAAAATGGTGCATAATTGATTGCCTTATTAATCCTTACAAAAGAATTTTCGACGTCTTCAGTCCAAGAAAAGGAGCGATCCTTCTTTAGAATATTATGAATCGGTTTGACTATTAAAGAAAAGTCAAGAACAAATATCGAGACAAAGTTGATAATGCCCATAAAGTCTTGAACCTCGTTTTTGGAAGTGGGGGTGGGAAGGTTTAGAATAACATAAATCCTTTCGGGATCTATGCTTATTCCCAAATCAGAGACAATATGTCGAAGGAGCTTGCCCTTGGTACCAAAAATATATTTAGAAGGATTTAAAGAAATATTGAACTTTTTGCATCGCAGGAGAACTTTTCTAAGATGACCAAAATGATCTAATCGATTCTTTGAATAAACAGTCAAGTCATCAAGATAAATCTGGATAATCTTATTGATTAGATCATCAAAATCTACCTGCATAGCTCTTTGGAAGGTGGCACCTACATTAGATAAGCCAAAAGGCATGTGTTCATAAGAAAATTTTCCCCAACGTGTAGTGAAAGTGGTTTTGTATCTATCAGTCATTTTTACCTTGATATGATTATAACCAGAGAAACCATCAAGTAAGGACATCATTTGTGACCCTACAACTTGCTGCAAAATCATTTCCATGTTAGGGAGAGGAAAATGGTATTTTACGCTTGCTCTATTCAATGTCTGAAAATCAACGCACAATCAGATCTGGCCAGTTGTCTTCCGAACATGGACCAAATTAGAAACCCACTCAGAATATTTAGCCGAAAAAATTATACTAGCATTCAAAAGTTTTTCTAATTCCTTCCTAATAATAGCTTCAAGTGCGGGGTTAATGGGTATTTTTTTTCCTAACTAGTTTTATCCCTTCCTTGATAGGAATGGCATGTTGTATGAGAGTGAGATTAAAACCACGAAGATCCTCATACAACCAAGAAAAAACATCTTGAAATTCACAAAGTAGCTTAGTGAATTTCAACTTTTCTTCATCAGTACATTGGGCACCTATATTAACATTTTTGGGGGAATCGGGTGTTCCAATTTCAAGGAAATGGTTTCACCCACTTTCATTTTTTACTCCTGTTCTTTATGTGTTTCTTTTTTTCCTACATCATTCAACGAAAATGAACTTTCGAGAGGAGTCAAGCCTTTCATAATTTTGTTGTTTTCCATGGATATAATCTCCTTGGGCTTAAATGGTTCATTTTGTATGAAAACACATATTCCTTCATCACTTGGAAATACGTTCCATGAATCTACATTATCAGGAATGTGAGTACGATATAAAGATTGAAAAGTACAATCAGGTCTTTGAGGAAGAAGTTGTTGAGTGGGAGATGATACAAATATAGCTAACCTGTTAGCCATTGAATTAAGTTCCCTTTTAACATGAGTTATGTTAAATGATAATATGTTCAATATGAGCATCCAAACAACTTGGGTGTAGCATTTCATCAATTTATTGATAGGAGAGTAGATTTTACGTACAAGGTTCAAAACAAGTTCAGAGTCCTCAAAAATTGGAAGGTTTTCACAACCTAAGTTATAAGCATTTTCATTGCCTAGCAATAATTCTTCAAACTCGGTGATGTTGTTCGTGAAACAAAATTATAACCTATAATAAAAATTGTGAATTTTAACCACAGGTGAGTATAAGATAATGCCATATCCATTACCTTCAATGGAGCCTGAGCCATCGAAGTGCATGTGCCACATACCATCTTCCAGATCAATTTGTTCCAGGGTAGTGTCACCCTCATCCACAAAGATGGAGTACACTCCTAAGTCTTCCTCAACATAGTTTATGTTAGGCTGTGGAATGCTCTCTATGTACAGTGAGATTATTCATTCCCTTAGGACTATAATATTCTTTGCATTCTGAGGAACAAATAAGTGTGTCCCGTCAAGTGAAAGATATCCACCTATCAAGGATTTCCAGGTTCTTCCTAAGATGATAGAATAGTTACTTACTGGCATGTCGATTACCTGGATGTTGAGGGTTGTCCTTATTTCAATATGTGTGCACAGAACTAAAGTCACATCTTTGATTCCACCTATAGTTGACTGTTGTAGACTGTTATAGGAGAGAATGCTTCTAGATTTTTCATTAGTACATGATAATCCTAGATCTTCCATGATTATGTTTTACATTACACTTGGACCTAAATCATCGTCAATTAGGAAACAATGGGCTATTTAATCCACAATTTTTACAGAAATGAAAAATGGAGGTTTTTTTACAGGGTGTCTAAAATTATTTACACCTATTTTATTTACAGTGGAATCCTCTTCTGTTGCCTCTTCAAAAAGATTGGCTATGGTGGGAGATTTTCCTTCCAAAAAATTCTTAATATGTTTTTGTTGTTCAGGGATGACAACCATGTCTAGAAGAGTAGCATCAGCCTTGATATTATCCAATTGGTTGAGAAATTTATACTTGGAAGAGGGAATAAGGGATGGAACTCCGTGACTGTTAGAATTTTTGGTATCTTGTACAATAGTAGCTTGCGAAGATGAGCATGGACTAGACAATGTATGAGGAGGGTCATATTTTACTTTAGAAGCATATGATTTGTTCCTAGTGTTTGTGATAATAACATCTTCCGGTTCTTTCCAATATAGAAAAATAATGGTGGTTTCGGGATTCTTTCCAAAGATTTTATCTCTGGCACTCTTCTTAACCTCACAATTACTTTCTTCGTGATTTTCCTCACAGAAGTTACACCAACTGCGAGACATGATGGATTTCGGTTGAAAGATATTTTCATTGGTATTCCTAAAAGGTGTTTGTTGATCTCCACTTTTTCCATGTTTTCCGTTATACAAAAACATTCATTATTACACCTTTTCCCACATTTTATTGTCAATACACACCATAAACACTAATTAAATGCCATCATTCGTCATTTTATCTAGTGTGGTTAATACATCGTCTTTTCTATCTTTTTAGTGGTTAAAAGATGATTATATCATGATTTACTAATGATAGTTTTTGAAGTATGATTCTTGTACTAGCACGATCAACATTCTTGTACCATTACTGCAGTTCAACATTCCTGCTCAACACTCTCATTCTGGTACCAATCATTTTTAGCATATTTGCGTGACTTTTGGAAAATTTCATAAACATGGGTTTTCTCCGCAGTAATGTTAACATGCAGACTCATGTGCCAAAATCCACCCAAGTCACATGTGTGGACCTCCATCTCAGAGGGAATAATTCAGCCAAATCAATAAAAGTTCTAGAAAGTCAACTTCGCCCTCAATTTGCGTGCACATGAAGACCTAATGGAAGAATCGAGAACATGGGTTTTGTTTCTAACATGGAAAATTAGGTCATACACGAACCATTTTCCAAACAAATGAATCCTTGAAGCATTATTGTTGGTTCTTTAATTGACATTTACATAAATTTTGAGATGTGCCTAGATTTGAAATCATCATGAACAAAATGCCCAGATTTATTAAATGATACGCCTAGATTTATTAAACCAACTCCAAGTCATATCCAATGCAAAGGAAAAGGACAAATTTCAATTCAAAATGATCAGGAATCATAACAAAAGTATTTGAATGTATTTTTTTTATAGTATGAAGCCAGATTTCCAAGGGATGTGATGCTATACATTTAGCAATCATATCCTCTATTTTGTAATACTACTATAAAAGACATAGGTGTACATCAGATAGGGGGAATTCTCATTACGTAAAATATCACTATTTCACTATTGTTGTTATGTAATCAGATGTGTTGCAGAGAGCGGAGTACTATCATGTTGTAATCTGCATTTTCTTTGATTTCAATGAAGGATAGATTATTGTTATCGGAATTTTGAGCATCTCTTCAGTCTGAGTTATTTTCCAGGCACGTTTCCTAGGTCGGGAAGGGCCCCTCGACCCAAGTAATGTTCCTTCTTTGTGATTTTGTTTAATTTCATTTCATTTCGTGTGCTATTTATTTATTGTTTTACATTGTTTTAGTCCACTAATTTAATTACAAATTTATGTAGATCAATCTTCAAGATAGAGCACCTGCCATTTTTGCTCCATTCTTTACCCAATCTATTTCCTTTCCTTCACTGTACAACTTGCTTCCATTTCTAATTATGCAGAGCTCTATGTCCTCTACGATCAAATCGAATTCGCCTCCATTCTTGCTTCTGCCCAGTTCTCTACTTGATTTACTGCCACCCCACTGAAATTATTCAGTTGTTTATATATATCCTCAATGCTCATCTCGACCTCCAACTCACCTCTTTCCCTCGTGCCTTCATGGATGTGGATTTGGTTATGTGTATCTCTATTTAACTCTGTAAGTCGTGTTTAAGTATTATAGTTTGTTGTTGTGTGTGTGTATTCTTATTACCGTGTGAGAATATTAATCTCTTCACATTATAAATCGTTATATTATGTAGTGGTGTTATGTTAATACATTGTCTTGTTGTCGTGAGTGTATATTATTATTGTTACTTTGTTTTTTTTGTTATTTAATTATTGTTGTGTGTATTTTGATTTGCTATATGTCATATGTTGTTTATTATGATTTTGTTATGATAAGAATACATATTTTGTCACTCTATTGTGTTTTGTTATATATTTGTATTTTATGAGTTATATTGTTTCCATTGTCATATATTATTTTGTTGTCAATCTACTATTTTGTTTAAGTATTTAATATATTCCTTAATTCTATTGTCATATTACCATAGTGTTGTGTTTCATTATTAATATAATTGTTTTGTTACATTGTTGTTATTATTTATGTTTGTTACATGTGCAAGTTATGTTATGTTGTATGAAGTAGCACTATTGTGATGTCAAGTGATATGAGTGAAAATGCAGTGTTAAATGGATGATCCACATGAAGCAATTATATCCTTGTATATAAAAAAATTCAACCCCATACTTACACATTGACTTCGCTTTCTATTTGTGGGTGTAACTTTTCTTGAAGACAAGTTTCTAAAGTGTGTTTCTTTGAATTCTTTACATTCCATCATTTGGTCAATATAGGGTTAATTAGGAGTTTGGTGGATTTGCTCTTAAAACTGGTAAGTTCCACTTTAGGTCAGTAGCACACATACATGAGGGTTTGAGTAACCTCATCGAGCTGACTGATTTGAATGCCAGTTTGGGTAGATTCTGCATTTACTTTCAGATTGCTTTGCTTGTTTATTTTCTTCACTTGATCTCATTTCTTGTACTTTGGATTCCTGCACTTTGATTTTAATCCAATATTTTCTTTCATTCATTCCATTTTGAAGTGTGTTTGGCGGCTTTAGAATAGGCTAGACTAGCCTCCAATCCTGCATTTCCTGTGCTTGTACCTCTAAGTCTACGACTCCCTGGTTGACAATTTAATGTTGGGAATTAATAGTGCATATATTTAGCCCCATAGTGTTGAGGAAGAAGATGATGCCCCAAGAGTAAGTGAAAGGACATTACCTTTTTGTTCATATTCTATCATCTGATTGTTCATATCCTGTACAAGTTGTAGGAGGACCGACATGTTTTTTTGTTTAACCAATTCCCCCTTAGGGAAACTTGTTCTTTCTAGATGCTCTTCATATTCTAGACAAGTATGAAGAGTGAAACCAAAATTGTCTATATATTTTCCTTCAAGCCTATGCCGATAAGGGGAAGGTAGAGCATTATAGTAATGCATAAAAGAAGCTTGGTTCTGGGGGAGAATAAGTTCAGGGATTTGATTATACAACTTGGTGAAATGAAGGTTGAAAGACTTAATAGTCTCACAATCCTTGTACACAATGTTATTATATTCCCGTAATTGTTCAACTGGGATCTTAGACTACCCATAAGTGGAATTGAACCAGTAAACTAAATCTTCCCAAGTGGAAAGAATCTTGGGATGGAGATAAAAAAAATATGTCACTACTTTCCCTTCAAGAGAGTTGACAAATAAGCGCATGCAAGTATGATTATCATTAGCTATGATATTATGACAGGCATTAGAGAATGCTACCAATTTTTTGTTTGTAGTGAATGTATTATTTCCTGAAAACCTAGGTATATGCTCTTTAAATTTTGGTAATGGACAAGTAGCAGGCCCTAGGTTCAAGGGAGAGAATACATGCCATGCGAAGGTAGTAGCATATTCCTCGAATTGAAAAATATCGTACTTATTTATGATCTTAGAAGGGTTGGTAGTAGATTGGATAGGAACCTGATGACTATATAAAATACCAATTATAGATGAGGCCGAAGGTTGGGATGATGAAGAACCTTCGACACCACTAGCACCACCTACGNATGCCATTTTGGGAGTGATGCGTAAGGGGGGAAAGGGTGAACTGGAAGATTTGGACAAAGTCCTCCTTAGAGTGCTTTCTTGGGTTGACAAAATGGATTTTATTCTTCCTATTTCATGATAGGAGAAACTTTAGGGGAAAATCCTCTTCTTCTTCTAGAAATGCGAGGATTTGAGGAGATGAAAAAAATAAAATAAAAAATTTAGAAAAAGGAGGGCTACGACTGATTTCTAGGCTTTCTTTGCTTGGCCTCCCAACATTCACAATGCTTATATCTTGTTCAATTACTTTCCACAAGAATTCAAGATTCGCCTGGGTATTAGCAGTTTCAAAATAGTATTGAATAAAATCAAGGAAATGTTGGTTTGGTTTTTAAGACCATGTTTGATATTGGGTTGCCTTGTAGAAGGTATTGTCATGATAAAAATCATTCAAAGAGTCATAAACAAAAAGAAGATATATTCAAAGATAATCATGAATACAATCAACCAGAGAGATATGGAAGATCTCCCTAGTATGATCGCCAAATAAATGTTGAGAAAAAGGTATGGATTACCTTACTCAATAATTTTAAGATCTTTCTTGGCTAGGACAAGATAGTTGGGAATGTCACCCANCAAAATATTCACTCAGTTTGCAAGTATTAATTACAAGGACTAAGGTTGATTCTATATGTTATCACTTTGTAAATTTTGTCTGGCTGAATAGACAAATGACAGAGGTAACTGTTTCAACTAGATTTAGAGGTGAGGCACTAGCCTGCTCAACTCAGAGAGGGCTCTCTCATGTCACTTGATACATCTATGGAAATCGGTGGCTAGAATTGGTTTGTTTTGGGGTTTTAATAAAGTTGTTGAAGAGTTGAAGATGACCTTTGGGCTATGGGGTCAAGAATGTAGGATGCATTTACAAATTGTGAAAACAATCAAGAGGAAAAGGCTAAATGAGGAAGTGACTTCTGAGTTTATGCTTGAAAATTTTAGATGGCATCATAAGAAAATAAACACACAACTATTATCAGAGCATTATAGTAATGAATTCTGAAATGGATTAGAAGAGATGAACATAGTCTAAATCGCCAAGCCGAGAGAATTGAATAATGAATTCTGGAATTTTAGTTTCTCAATTTAGACAGAAGAAAGCAAAATGAAAATACAGAATAATAGAAATCACGCACTATGAGAGAAAATGAGACTCATAACACCACGAATTAGAATATTTTCATAAAAAGTCCCAAAATCTGGCTCTACACCCATGTATTCATTCTAGCCCCAGAGATTTATAAAGTTTTCCTGCACAGAGGGCAAGATCCTCTTTTCTCCATGCTTATATACTTGTGAGGCCAAGCATATATAGAGGAATTTCATATGGAATTTAAAACGTTCCAACTTCCTCATAATTCTAAAAACAGATACAAGTTAAAAAAAAGGAAGAACATTTGTATTATTTAAAGGGATTGTTAGTAATCGGTCTGTCATATCAGGACTCCCTTCTCTTAAGCCGACATCTATCCAAAACTATATGACATACATCAAAATTTTACCTGAGGATTCACCTCAGCTTGGCGATTTCCTCCTACAGGGTACTCCACTAATCGAAATTTTCCCCGACGCTCTCTATCATCTCAGTTTTGGCCTCTGATTTCCTCCTTTTACTCCTTTTCTTCTTAGCCGTTAGGTGGTAGATGTTGTCTGCGTGTTCATTTATGACAAGATCCCTCATAACGAGATTTAATTTTACTCTCGACTCTGTCTCAGTTTCAGGTTCGGTATGAAATTTAGTCGCCAGCATCTGCAAGACCCATCTTTCATTCTTACTTATTGACCTGCCTGGTACCTTAGCTGAGAACCCAGTCACGGCAGACACTATTTGACGGGTATTATCAATGCCTTTCGGACTTCGCATAGACCTTGATTTGGCCACCCTTTGAGTTTATAGAATTTAGGAGCACAGGCTGAGCTTGTTTTTCTTATGCATAAGATGACAATTTCCTAGAATAGGATAAAATGATTCATATCTGAGATTTGATGGTTTTTGTACTTTGATCACGAATTACTGTCCTTGTACCTTGGTGTGTCATGATTCAACAATCCAATTTGAATGATGAGCCTCGAGTTAGTTATGCGGCGATGTCCTTTTGGTACGTCATCCGGGAAAGTAACTGGACCGGTGATGGGAGGTGATCTGACCAACCGACATCCTCCCCACGAGCTATTGACATGAAGTTTTGAACCACGTGACATTGGGGCCATAGGAAAAGTGGTTTTGGGCAATCCTTCGTATCCCCTGATGCGTGTGTAAGAGAGCCACACATTCCCCATCGAAACCAGAGTAGTTTTCCCTAATCTACCTTCGTGATGTTAAATTTCATGCTATTTGTTTGTCTGATGTAGGCTTCGACCGTAGATATGAGATTATTCAAGATTGAAGGCCCACTGAGCTACTCCCTTCCCACTTCCTCTACATTCATTCATACACTGTGGAATATAGCCAAGCACCCTGAACTATAGCACCTCTACTGTGGTATAGCGTCTCTCTAAACTTCAGAAGTTTTTAGATCCCAATAAAAATTGTTAGGGTGATAACATTGGCTCCAACTAGGGATGCTATCCTCCCCGCGAGGTAGCAAGGAAATCGTAGACCCAGTGCCTGATCCATGGGGTTGTTCCCCAAAACATGTGTGTGTCCTTCTCCTACTAAGCTCTGTGCACTGCTTCCAACTGCATTGGGGACGTCCGAGTGCATTATTGAAAATTGACTGTATCTAGTGATAGAAAAATCAAACTGGAAAATGCTTGATCGACAAGATTATTTTCACATCCCTACCTACCCTAAAACTGTTGGGATGACCACTCGCTCAAGTGATGCTAAAGTGCCAATCCAGCCAATCAAGCAATTAGCTTCCTGATTTTCTTTTGTTCACATTTTTCTCAAGCTGGTAGAAAAACGTAAAGGATGGTGGTCGGAAAAACAAATTGAATCCAAAATCTAAGGTTATGAATGAAGCAAATTCATCCTTCACTGAAGACTATAATAGGATGGCCATTGGATCTTGAAAATCATGAAAAATCATTTCTCCCTGATGAGCAAAAACCGAAAGGCAAGTATCTTTCATCAGTGTTAGTAGTTTTTGCTCTATTTCTTCTGTTCTGAGAACATCTTCGAATGAAATGGTGATGATAGGTTTGTCTGCTTGGCCATGCATATCAACAAAAATATTCATATATTCTTGAAAATCTTTAAATATGACAGACATATAATATGCACCAAGGTTATCCTCTTGTTGATCAAACAACTCTGATGTGGTTTCATTAAATTTATTGAAATTTGTTTGAGGACAAACACTTTGACTTTCCAGTGAATAAATAGAAATAAGTTCCTTCTCATGCACTACTTCACAGTCTAGATCTCCTACAGATGGATTTTCAAAACCCTGACTTTCAAATGACTTGAATAAAACCACTACCTCTTCATTATCTTTTTGTGTTTCTGATGTACAAATGGCATACACTGCTTCATCTATGTCATTTGTTTCTTTATTGTTGGAAACTTCCATAGATGCAATTTTAGAATCTTCATCCATGTCCATGTTTCTTAAAAATTTAACCATGATGTCATTCTCAAGGGAAGAGAAAATACTCTGAAACACCTTTTCATGTTTAGAATCCATACTGATTTCAGGATGGAGAAAATGACCTTTAACAATACTTTCTGGAGCAACTTCTTCTTCCTTTTCAGGCTGATAGTTGAACATAGACTGCAAATCTGAGCTGACATGATCATTTATGTGATTGTCCATAGAATTATCATCACCACTCCATTCATGCTTGGAGGATCCCTTTCTTGAGATACTACACATATTTTTCTTCAATAATTCGAAAGAAGCAAAACATAATGGTAGGCTTGTCCTACCTGATTTGAAACCGTCTTTAATTTCATTGCCAACATATGGTTGTACTTCAGCGCAATCAATAGGGTATTCAAGCGCATGAAAATAATGTTGTGACATCTTGTCATTATGCTCCATTGATCTAGTGTGTCTTTGCATAAGAAAAAAATCTTTTTCTTCGATGATTATTTTAGGATTTTCTTTCAACAATTTGAAAGAAGAAAAAGATAGAGGTAAGGAATTCCCTTCAACTGATTCAATACTTTATTCTTTGTAATTGTGATATGCAGCTTGATTGCTTTCATTATACTGCTGAAAAGGAAAATTTTCTGATAGAGAACATGTGGTTGATTGTTCTAGGGGGTCAACATCATAATCATCATATTCATCATATATAGGCAAATCATTAACATATGCCATGCTATCTAACAAGAACAAACTTAGAACATCAACTTGTTCTTCAACAAGTTGCTTTTCACACTCATATTCTTGACTATCTACAAATGAATACATAAAATGATCAACCCTCTTCTCATCATGGGATGGATCAACACCTCCTCTTTCAACAAGTGGGATTTAATTTTTTGCAAAATCATTAGCATAGGAAACTTCAAGAGGACCTATGATATTGTCAATTCTATGCTCAAGATTCCAATCCACTATTTTATGTTCATATTCACTTTCATGTCCTTGAACATTTAACCCCTCATTTTGTATTTATTTACATGCTTGGATGTTGTGTTGAATGTCCTGAGCATCACTAAACATTTGTTGTAAGGACCCAGGTCTTCTTTCCATTAGTAGGAAAGAAAAATCTAGATGAAGAGTAGTTGCATAATGGAGCATGGAAGTAGCTTCAGAGGGTTGAATTTCTTTGGACAAATTATAATAGACACTAGAGAAATTTCTACTGAATACAGAAATAGATTCATTGCTTTGTCTTTTCAAGGCGTAAAACTCAGTGAGTTGCAGCTCTAAGGATTTCTCCTTGCCCCAAAATTAAAAAAAAAACTTCTTCAATTCCACCCATGAGCTGATGGTGTCTGGGTGTAAGTGTTTGAACCGGCGTTTGGTGTCTCCTTTCAAGGATTGAGAGAAAACTCTCATACACACATAATCATGGTCAATCTATAATAAATCTATAAAATTATCAAACCCTTGAATGTGCTTTTCAACAGATATGATACCCGATTCTTCGTCAAACACAGGTAGGAACTCATAGTAATTTGGAGGGAAATCATGAAGGGTTTGGGGTAGCTTTAAGGGTATATATCTATTTCGGGACTTAGGGGGTGTTGGGCCAAGAATAGTGGGAGATAAATCGGTATGAGTATCATGGGATTAATCAACTTGGTCATTGTCATTGTGTGTCCAAGATGAAACCTTTTTATCAGAACCAGTGACAAGGTGAGGGTATGCATGTGCAACGTATAGAGGAGGAAATATAATTTTAAGTCTTTCGTGATCATTATTAAGATACAATCGGTAAAAGAAAGTTCGTTTGGCATTTTCAAAAAAGGAGCAGAGGCAACTTAAAATGAAAAGTAAACTTCTTTGTAAGAGGTCCCATTTTGAGTACCTGATTTCCCTCATGATGCCCTTCCTTTCCCCTGTCAAGGGGTTTCATCTTTCAGTGAAGTTTTTGTCTCGTGCTTGAAGTATTAAGAGTAGGGTCGCCTCTTGTAAATTCAAGATTCTTTTATCAGTGGATTCACCTTCGAACCGAAGTGGAGTCACCAGAGCAGGAATACAACCAATGTGTGCCTAAGTGTCTGTCACTCTTAGACCCTAGAACTCAACCATGTTGTTCTTCCTAGGGAAAATTTTTAAATTTCATCCCTGGCAACGGTGCCAAAATGTTAGCACTCTGTAAATTCTGTCCGGCTGAATAGACAGATAATAGAGGTAACTGTTTCAACCAACTTTAGAGTTGAGGCACTAGCCTGGTCAACTCAAAGAGGGCTCTCTCGTTTCACTTGATAAATATATGGAAATTGGTGGATAGAATTGATTTGTTTTGGGGTTTTAATAAAGTTGTTGAAGAGCTGAAGATGAACTTTGGGCTATGGGGTCAAGAATGTAGGATGCATTTCCAAATCATGAAAACAATCAAGAGGAAAAGGCTAAATGAGGAAGTGACTTCTGAGTTTATGCTTGAAAATTTTAGATGGTATCAGAAGAAAAGAAACACACAACTATTATCAGAGCATTATAGTAATGAATTCTGAAATGGTTTAGAAGATATGAACATAGTCTAAATCGCCAAGCTGAGAGCATTGAATAATGAATTCTGGACTTTTAGTTTCTCAATTTAGATAGAAGAAAGAAAAATGAAAATACAGAATAACATGAATCACACACTATGAGAGAAAACGAGACTCATAACACCACCAATTAGAATCTTTTCATAAAAATTCCCAAAATCTACCTCTACACACATGTATTCATTCCATCCTCAAAGATTTATAAATTTTTCCTGCACAGAGGGCAGGATCATCTTTTCTCCATGCTTCTATACTCGTGAGGCCAAGCACATATAGAGGAATTTCATATGGAATTTAAAACGTTCCAACTTCCTCATAATTCTAAAAACAGATACAAGTTACAAAAAGGAAGAACAATTGTATTATTTAAAGGGACCATTAGTAATCGGCCTGTCATATTAGGAATCCCTTCTCTTAAACTGACATATGTCCAAAACTATCTGAAATACACCAAAATTGTACCTGAGGATTCACCTCAGCTTGGCTATTTCTTGCTCCAGGGTACTCCATCGATCGAAATTTTCCCCGTTGCTCTATATCATCTCAGTTTTGGCCTCTGACTTCCTCCTTTTTCTCCTCTTCTTCTTTACAGTTGGGTGGAAGGTGTTGTCTACATGTTCATTTATGACAAGATCCCTCATAATGGGGTTTAATTTTACTCCTGACTCTGTCTTAGTTTCAGGTTCGGTCTGAAATTTAGTCGCCAACATCTACAAGACTCATCTTTCATTCTTACTTATTGACCTGCCTGGTACCTTAGTTGAGAACCCAATAGCTCCAGACACCATTTGATGGATATTATCCATTCCTTCCAAAGTTCGCAGAGACCTTGATTTGGCCACCCTTTGAGTTTACATAATTCAGGAGCACAGGCCAAGCTTGTTTTTCTTACGCATAAGATGACAATTTCCTAGAATAGGATAAAATGATTCATATTTGAGATTTGATGGTTTGTGTACTTTGCTCATGAATTACTGTCACAGTACCTTGGTGTGCCACGTTTCATCAATCCACTTCGAATGATGAGCCTCAAGTTAGTTATGCGGGGACATCCTTTTGGTACGTCATCCGGGAAAGTACCTGGATCGGTGATGTGAGGTGATCTGACCAACCGCCATCCTCCCCGTGAGCTATCAACATGACATTTTGAACCATGTGACATTGGAGCCATAGGAAAAGTGGTTTCGGGCAATGCACCGTCTCCCCCGATGCATGTGTAAGAGCGCCACGCATTCCCCGTCGAAACCAGAGTAGTTTTCCTAGGTCTGGCTTCGCGATGTTAAGTTTCGTGCTATTTGTTTGTCCGATGTAGGATTCGACCGTAGATATGATATTATTCAAGATATATGGCCCACCGATCTACTCCCTTCCCACTTTTGCTACATTTGTTCATACACCATGGAATATAGCCGAGCGCCATGAACTATCGCGCCTCTATTGTGGTATAGCATCTCGCTAAACTTCAGAAGTTTTTAGATCCCGATAAAAAATGTTAGGGTGATAACACTATAACTTAAATATGTTGCAATATAAAATAAAATTTATAAAAGCTATTGAAATGTACATAGATTTTGAGATAAAGTAAACATGGATATCAAAAGAGAAAAGTACATGAGCCACAAATACACATGTATGAGACAAAATAAAAATCTGATTTTATTTCATTCTGAGATACCAAAAGAATTTTTATCTTTACAAAAACCCTGTGAGGGCATGGACCAAAGTCTGATTTGGAGATCTCTGATGAACACCATACAAAAACACTTTGACATTAAAGTAAAACTAAAATTAATAATCTGGATCAGCTTTCCACAAACTGTTGTCATTTTGACTCTATGAGATATCCTTTATCAGCCATGAAAATTAATTCACAAATGGACAAGAATACACAGACTATCAAGGATGAGTCAACACCTCTAAAAAAAGCATCTGAAAAGTGTGGTTCATTCTTGAACCTTGTTGTATAAAATAAGACCCTGCTATCAACAAGAGAATTAGGCTTTCGAATAAACTCAGAAATGAATGAAAACTGAAACTATTTTATGTAACTAAAGAGAAAACCTTAGTCTTGGTTTCTCCTTCTATTCTCCTCTTGTCTCTTCTTCTCATTGAACTTTTATTCTTTCCCAATAAGTTGAAGTAGTTCAACTACTTTCTTTAGTTAAGTTGATTTAACTTAACTAATTAATTTATGATAAATAAATAATAATAATATAGTTAAGGCTCTTAATTAATAATAAATAAGTAGGTGGGACCCCTTGTGACTCCCGTCACTTCTTATTTTTAATCATGAAATATAAAACACAAAAGATAATCATTTTGACCATATGCCACCCTTGTAAATCCCTTGAATATCTTTTAAACTAGATATTTAAATTTCAACAATAATTTATATCATATCCAAAAATAATATATATCCAAATTATCCACAAAATATCAAAAATAGGGATTGTAGTCCAAAATATGTTGAAAACCATTAAACATTGTCCTCATCAACTGAATCACATGAAACATAATTTAAAAACCATATTTGCCACTTTGTAAGACAATTTTCCTTTTTTCACTTTTGCTTCCATTAGACTTTTCTGAGGTGTCTCGTGGTTGATTGGACCCTTAGGGATGTATCGCATTGATCAAATGTAATAAATCATCCTTTAAATGAAGGTGGGAATACATGGATTTCGAGGAATCGGTGGAGGGAGGATAAGGGGAGGAAACTACTTTTCGATTGTCTTGCACAGGTTGGGGAATATCAGTTTTGAATCTCTTACTGGCGTGTGAAGACTAAATTGATGAAAAAACACCAGTAGTTTGGACATTGGGATTAACAGGTGGTGGTAAAGCAAATGTCATAGTGGGTTAACAATGATAGTGAGAGACAGGCTAGTGGACAATCTCTTTCCAACCATCATTTGCGGGGACTTCGAGCTGCAAAGACACATGTGGAGGAATGAGAATGATGAGAATATTTTGAGGAGGATGGAAAGGGGGTATTTCTGGTCGAGGGTGAGTTATACCATGTCGAACCCAATTAAAGAACCTAGCTTGGAATATCTAGTTCAACTCTTGCGGGTCAATGTCAAAATGGATAGAAAATCTAGGCCTCCTATGGCCCCGATTCCAATTTCCCCTGCCTCTACTGAAAAATCTCATCCTATAGAAACAATTTGTCTATAATGAATCTCTTAATAAACCATACATGACACTCTGCTTACATGAATCAAAATTTGGCTCCAAAATTGACACGAGATACATGCAAATCCATCCATAACACATCATTCATTAATTTCCACGTGAACAAGGAATGATAGGGTTCATGGGAAATTTGGAGGGAGTGTAATTAGCAAAAACTGGTATCATGGAGGGAATCAATATACGAATATTTTTCAACAATTAACCAAATAATTAACTGTGTATATAAAAATATCAAGAATATCAGTCCTTAACCCTTGCTATGTTATCTTTCTTTTTCTTCCACACAGACTTGTGTTTTAAAATTTATATCACAAAACAGGGATGAAATAAGCGAACTCAGGATCGTGGAGGGACTGTAATTAGTGAAAAATGGTAGAATTATAGGGAAATTTTACAGATACTGTTCAAGTGAAAAATCAAAACATGTTATCTCTGATGCAATCAAAATATATCTCTCTGCAAAATTTTTAAGTTTAAACAATATTTTGTTTCCAAAAAAATAACCCAAACTAATGCCTTCTTTAACAAAATTGCTTATTGGCCTCCAAATTGTTTTACACAGTAAACTATTTGATATGCCCAGGAATATTTAACCATAGTAATCATTATAAACATATTATCATTATATAATAGAAATGATGAATAACATCATAATCACTACAGGAATATAAAAAATATATTAGAGTGGATGAACCATGATTCATAATACCAACCACATCAATGGTCCTCTAAAACCCATAGGGTTACACACAATGCTCCTAAAACAAGACTCATATCCACCATTAAATCAAACCTCTGTTCAATTCAACTTATTTTAACTTCATTCTGGGAAGTATTACTCAATTCGAGCAACATACATCTCAAACACAACGGATTTCTTAACAATAAAACATCATGACTTAACCAATATAAATAGCATTTGTTATCGAGAACACAAGCTTCAACAAACTGTAATTTTCAATGAATAGGTGAGGACAAACTCTTTCCATAATTTTGAAGAAAGGGACCAATTAAACCCATGCCCAAGTAATTGAACAAGAGAAATGCTCTCATCAACTCAAACAAGTGTAAGCAACGCTTTCACTGAAGGGTTTGAGGTATGTCAATGATAGTAAGTGGTAGAGACAGTGGGGAAATTCAAATAGAGGGTTTGGCAGTTGCATAACACGAAAAGCTTACTCCATAGATGCTTTTCAATATTATAATCGATCACTAATAATATAACAATACTTCACAACATTTCTATTGACTTCATTAGCTTCGTATAAACAAGCTATAGATTCCAAAGAATGCGTGAATCCAACACTTCCTTCATCAAATCATAACAAGTGACCAATTAAAACCCATGCCTAAACTAAGATAGAACAAATAGTGCTCCCACCAAAATCTGGGTAAGCAATTCCCTCATATTTTCATAAGTTTCACCATGCAACAATGACAGTGAGGTCATAAGAAGGCAGACTAACAACTGAGGTTTTGGCCAAGACAAGGCGCAAAAGATTTCAATATTTCATCATATTTCACATTAACATTCACAGGGTCGAAATTATGGCGCAGGTATACTAACCCTAGAGACCATCAATGTCAATCTATAGGTGGGGTATTCACAAAACCCAGAGATAAGGCTGAGATAACCCATTTCAACAGGGAGGCCAAACCCACAATACAGAAGCATGGGCAAGGCAGTCTCAAACACAAATTTTACTCAAAAAATCTATGCGAACAATTACACACAACAAAGACACCGCAAATATTGTTTTAATTCCAACAGTCTCAGAACAACCACCACAGGAAACCAAGGATGCAACCATAAATACAGAGATCCAAAAAAAACATCATGACAGCTTGAGAATTACATAGACCATGAGCAACTAGAGACAACATTTTGATTTAAGGGGAGAGAAAATTTCATGGATGGAAAAGTAATAAAACCCCATACATGTAAAAGATTGTGTAAGGAGAAAAACCAAAGTTGTATACTTCCTCCACGATCGGGCAAGGTGGAGCAACAACAACTAATAGAGAAAAAATGCAAGAATGACTAGGGTGGCGGGCACAAGGTGAGTTTGAGTGACATGCATTTACTGCACGTCTCTTCTTCCTTCAGATATTGATTTATGGCTTAGTACGAGCCACACCCACTAGCCATCTCACCATACAATTAACATTTAAAACCATTAATACAACCAAATATTCCAAACATGCCATGTTACAATCTACAAAGTGCGTGATATTCCAATGTGCACCACCCCTTACCACTATCCATATTTCTCATATGAAAACTTGCTAGGAACACAACCAAATTGCAACTCAACCAATGCGCATAACAATAGTAGCAAGGGTTGAGGTGATCACCCAATCTTTGCTATGGACAATATACAATATCAAAATTAAAACTTGAGTGTATTTCTTTCATCCAAAAGGCATCATAATCACATGTCATGAGATATAATCAAGACCATATTGTTCCTTGTTTTAATCACCTTTCTCAAAGCATATTATCATAAGCATTTTAATCATGATTTGAAGCAAATTAGTTGTAGAAACTATGTTGCAACTGTTGGGGATTAGAAATGTCCTATTTTCATCCACCTTTCCCTTCATCATTATTCACATTTCATCACCCCATTAACCTTTCATGATATCATTTCCATAAATATACTTGGGTTTCACCTTATTGTTCTCCACTTTATTCATTTTAGTATTAAAAGGGAATTTGTGATTAAATGTTAG
>SNQJ01S0048922.1:54588-68971 GCA_010110895.2 Picea sitchensis | reverse complement strand
TCTTCTTTGCAACCACTTTGACTACTTTGACCTTTTGGGGCTTCTAGATGACTCATGAGGGTTCTCCAACTTCACATGGCCATAAATCTCTAACCGTGAGGAGTTATGTGACGTTCCACATACCACCAGAAATGGAATGACATGTGTTATCCATCCAGAATAGTATTACCTTCAAATGTATTAAAAATCATACTATTATACATCAAACAAACTTGGTTTCACTACCCAAACCTTTGTGCTACCGGAATTCACTATCGAACTTTCTTCAAGGGTTGACATCAATGAAAACCAACCCAAATAATCAACAATATCCCCCCTTGGAATTGATGGAAGTACTGAGGTCATATCACTCATGCTCCCCCTATGACCATCGCTCCCCCTAGAACCATGCCTTTATGCTCTTTCTCCAAGCATTTACCTTTACATCTGATAAATCTCTCCCCCTTTGTCATCAATGGAAAAGTTATCTTTCCATCCGGGGTTGCTCCCCCTAACTGAACTGTCCTTGGGGATACTCCCCTTGACTGAAATCTTCCTGAAACTAATCCGCCAACATGAACTGTCCTCTTTATGGTGCTTCCTCGTGTAAATATACAACATATAAGATAAGAATTCAAAAGCATTAATTTTGGAGTAGAAATTACTCTGCGTCTCTCACAAAAACATTCAAAGGATTCCCTTGGAAGTAGTTTTGTAAATATGTATGCCACTTGTTCTTTTGTTCCCACATATTCAACTCTTGATGTTCTTCTCTGCAACTTGTTCTCGTAGAAAGTGATAGTTTGTTGGAATGTGCTTCATTTTGGAGTGCATCACTGGGTTCATTGAGATACTGATGGTGCTTGTATTATCACAATAGATTGGAATGGGCTCATCATACTCAAATTGTATATCTATCAAAGTTTGTTTCATCCATAGAACCTGAGTACAACATCTTGTTGTTGCAATATACTCTACTTTGGATGTAGATAAAGATATCGATAATTGTTTGTTTCTTAGCCAAGATACTAAACACTCACCCAAGTAGAACGTTTCTCCACTGGTGCTTCGACAGTTATCAATGCAACCTGCCCAATCTGCATTTGTGTAAGCAATAATTGATAGATCGTTTCCTTTTGGATACCATAATCCATAATCTTTTGTTCCTTTGAGATATGTGAAAATCCTCTTCACTGCTAATACATGTGATTCCTTTGGTGCTTCTTGAAATTGTGCCACCTATCCAACTGTCTGTATTACATCTAGCCTGGATGTTGTCACATATAGTAAGCTACCAATCATTGAATTGTATTTCCTCTAGTATGTAGACTTTGAATCATCATATTTTCTCAACTTGCAACTAGTTTACATAGGAGTGGTAATTGGTTTGCAATTTTCCATTTCGAACTTGTTTAGCATTTCTATGATATACTTAGTTTGAGAAATAAAAATTCCTTGGTTGCTTTGACATATATGAAGACTCAGAAACAAGGATAGTTCTCCAAGTAATGACATTTCAAATTCATTATGCATATCTTTTGAAAATTGTTGACTTAACCTATCATCATTACCTCCAAAACATAATATCATCAACATAAAATTCAATTAATAAAATAATATCTTGAGTTACCTTGATGTAGAGGTTGTTGTCTGCACTTCCTTTTCTAAAACTTACCTGCTATAGATATTTATCTAGTCTAGAGTACCATGGTCTAGGAGCTTGTTTTAGACCATACAAGGCCTTCTTCAATTTACACACATAAGTTGCGTTCTCTGAAAACTTAAATCCTTCTGTTTGTTTGATGTAGACTTTTTCTTCAAGTTCCCCATCCATCTGATACACTTTAATATTCTTGGAGCATACATAAGTTAAAATCAATCAGATTCCTTCCATTATGGAAACTGGGGAAAATGTCTCTTCAAAGTCGATTCCTTCAACCTGTGAGTATCCTTTACATACCAAAATGGATTTGTTCCTTGTAACTTGTCCATCTTCATTCAATTTATTTCTAAATACCCACTTTGTGTCAATCACATTCTTATTCTTTAGTCTTGAAACCAATTCCTAAGTGTCATTCTTCTCTATTTGATCCAATTCTTCATCCATGGACTTATTCCAAAAGTTATCCTTGCTGGCCTCTTCAAAATTATTTGGTTCAATCGTAGATGAGAGTGATAGGTGCATTTGTTCTGGTGAACAAATTCTTCTTCTAGTCTCAACTCCTGCATCTTTTTTTCCGATACTCTGATCAGAAGGATGATTCTTCTATACTCGTTTTCTAGGTGTCTTTTGAGGCACTTGTTGAATTTGCTCCTCTATTTATGTCTAATCCTCTTCATCTTCCCCTTCTAATTCTTATTTATCTTCTACTTCTTCTTCGTAAAGTTTTTCCATTGATTCATTTTCTTCTTCCTTTAATTCTTGTCCACCTATTTCATTAATTTCTACATTGATTATTTCCACAACTTTGTTCAACCTCATATTGTAACAATTGTATGTTTTTATTGTACTTGAGTAACCAACAAGTACTCCTTTTTCCACACGAGATTCAAACTTTCCCATTCTACCATATTCTCTTTTGATGTAGCATTTTATTCCAAATACTCTAAAGTGCTTCACATTTGTTGGTCTTCCTTTCCATAGATCGTAGGGAGTTTTTTTAGTGTTGTTTATGAGCATTACTCTGTTTTGAATGTGAACTTTTTTATGCACTTCATGTGTCCAAAAAATATCTGTCAATTTGGAATCCATTATCATTGTTCAAGCCATTTCATGTACTGTCATGTTCTTTATTTCAACAACTCCATTCTATTGAGGTGTCCTAGCAACAGAGAATTGCCTTTTTATTCCATGTCTACTGTAGTAGTCCATAAATTCATTTGAAGTGAAATATCCTCCATTATCAGATATCAAACATTTTATTTTTGAATCCATTTAATTTTCAACCATTTCCTTGCAGACCTTGAAGTTTTCAAAACCTTTTGACTTATTACTGAGAAAGAAAACTGCAGTCATTCTTGTATAATCATAAACTAATAACATAAAGTATTTATTACCTTTTAAACCCTTTGTTGTAGTTGGTCCAACTAGATCAGTATGCACAATTTCCAGTGGTCTTGTCGTTGAGTATTCCTTTGATTTGAACCCGGTCTTTGTTTGCTTTCCTTGTTGACAATGTTTGCATAAAGTGTTGGTTGGTTTCATGATCTGGGGCATTTCTCTGACAACTTCCTTCCTGCTAACTTTGAAAAGGCTATCAAATTGTATACGACCCATTCTTTTGTCCCATATCCATCCTTCATCTTCATTTCCTAGACAACACTTTTCATTTCCAATTTCACTTAGTACATATATGTTCCTTGAAGTTCTTGCAATTCTTGCAATTAGTTTTTCTGAACCTTCTTTTCTTATCTCACACTTTTGTGAATCGAAATTAATTTTATGACCTTGGTCACACATTTGACTTACACTTAGAAGATTATGTTTCATATATTCTACTAGTAGAACATTTTCTACATTGGTATTCTTGTTTCCAATTCAGACTATGCCTTTTCCAATGATTTTAGTTGAATCATCATTTCCGAAGGAGACTGATCCATATATTTTCTTTCTTAATGTAAGAAAGCTATCTTTATCACCTGTCATGTGTTTTGAATAGCCATTGTCAACATACCAACCATGTTTCTTCTTCTTATCTTGTAGAGCGAGTGTGCATTCTTCATTGCTATACTAATTATGATTTCGTATCCATGTCCTCTTCTGAGGTTCTTTTATGTGACTGCTATTGTTCTATTGTCATTTTTCAATCTTTGGCCATGTGTCCAAAAATATTACACTTGTAGCATTCCACTTCAATTCTCAATGATTCAAACCTGTTGTAACGTATTCTCTATGTTTCAGTAGGCCTTCTTGGATAACCCTTTTGTGTATGAATTTCAAAGTTGTTTACGTTCTTGATGTTAGCTCTGTAATTCACATCTTTATGTCCAAAATTATTGCATGCATAACATAAACCAAAAACGATATTTTGATACTTGGGATTTGAAGATATTTTGAAAGGAGTTACTCTTATGAATCACTCTTCTTCCTGACGCCTATCTGTTTCTGTCGGTCATTGATTCTGAAATCTAAATCTTCTCGGTGGAGGAGTGTCCCTGTAATACTCTTTGTAGGTCTTCCTATCCCCTTTGATTGTTTCTTCATAGATTTTTGGATATGTATCTTGTTCTGTTGTTTTGGATATTGATCTTTTTTCTTTCTGATTGTATCCAAGTCCAGACTTGTCATGGTGAGCCTTTTGACTGCTAATAATTTCATCCAAAACTTTTGAGTTGTTCTGCATATTTTTCTTTTGAAGATAATGTGACAATCTCTATTTCCAAATTTCCAATGATCTCGCATCTTTCTTCTATTTTTTCTTTGAGTCATTCTTTAATTCTTTTATCTTCTTCTATTTGAACCTTAAAATTTGTGATCATTTGTTCTAGTGCTTGAGTGTCTTCTTTCTTGTCTAGTTCTACTTGTAGCTTATTTTTTTTTCTTCTTTTCTCTTCTTTAAACTTCTATGGCACACAACAATTATTCTCAGTAGTCAACTTCTGCCTCTTCATATTCTTCTTCGGTGTCTTATTTATCAAAGTCTTCTACTACCATGAATATAACTCTTTTTGTCTCATTGTCAATGACTTCATCTTCATCTAATGAGAAAATGTCTTCTTTGGTGCATAAGTTTTTCTTGAAAGCTTTCTTTGTGGTTCTTTTGCCTTTATATGTTTGTTTTCTATTTGACTAATATTCATCATTCCTTTTATTTTTCTTATGAGGACATTTGTTATCAAAATGACCAATACCATCACAATTAAAAAAAATCAATGGAAACTTACCTTTATATCTGTCGTCAGTTCCCTTGTTCAATCTTCTGACAAAGTTGGCCATTTCTTCATCATCTTCTGAGATGTCATTGTTGTTGCTATGTTCTTTTTCTTTTTTATTTCCCTTTTGCCTTGGCCTATTGGATGATTTGAAAGCTACTTCTTTTATATCTAGATTTTCCTATTTAGTTCTCATTTCATATGCTATGAAAATTCCATATAGTTCGTCCATGATTATTAATTCTAGATCTGGTCTTTCTTATAGTGTTGATATCTTAGGATCAAATATCATAGGAAAAGATCTTAGTACCTTTTGAACAATTACAGATTCTTTACTTTCTTCTCCCAATCCTATGATTTCATTTACTATTTCATCGATTAGTAAGAAGTAAGCTGCAATATTCTCATCTTCCTTCATATTTAGTTTTTCAAACTGACCTCTGTAAGTTTGAAGCTTTACTGCTTTGAATTTTGAATCTCCTTCATAAATATTTTGAAGCTTGTCCCAAATCTCTTTAGCGGATTTACAATGTATAACTTTGGTTTATATCGATTCACAAAGACCATTCAAAAGTGTATTTGTGGCTTTGGAATTATTTTTACCGAGTTTTATTGCTCTTTCATTTGTCGGAGTAACTACTGGTTCTTTGTATCCATCTACAACTGATTGCCAAATTTCAAATCCATGTGCCTGTATATATGGTTTCATCCTTCTCCTCCAAAATGCATACTTTTGTCCATCAAACTGTGGTAGTCCATTTTTATACATGTTGTTTCTCTCCATGATATATCGTTCAGTGGTTGAACTGATTTATGAAGGAACCTTCTCTGAAACCAATTGTTGGATTACTGAGAGGGGGGTGAATCAGTAATAGAGCAATCTAATCCATAAAATACAAGTGTTATATCAATGTATCATTATCATCCAATAGTTGCAGAGTAAATAGACAATGAGAAAATGAACAATCATACACATACATAGTACATCAGTGTTTTTACATGGAAATCCAAAGTGGGAGAAAACCACGCAATGATTTTTATTATATGTCTTTAATAATTACATTCATTGGAAGCACCAAGTTCCTTTGTTTTCTAGTTGTAGCTAGAAGGAGGCTCCAACCCCCTATTTTCTCAGGCTACAACCTGAGGGAATCTCCAACTCCCCATTTCTCTGGCTACAACCAGAAGGAGGCTACAACCCCCTATGTTCTCCGACTACAACCAGAAGTTGGCTACAACCACATGTCCTTTCCTTGTCCAACCTCCCTGATGTAGAATTAGAATGATGGAATCACTATCTCAATATCACTATGAGATATACCACTGTAAAAACATGTACCATTGACCTGCATCCAACCAACCTGTAACAACCTGTACCATAAACAAGTGCATCAACCATGCACCAACCTGTACCTCAACCTCTACCATCAACGAGTGCATCAACCATGCACCAAATATGTACCAATCATGCATCAAATACACATAAAATATGACTCATCAAGATGTACCAACATCATCAATTATACACCTCGTATATGTGTCAACTCATCAACTACTTGTCTCAACCATGTACCCAACATGTACCTCAACCAAAATCCCTCATCAATTTCATCGTCCAAATATGATTTGTAACTCTATAATATACCTTGTGTATATGATCAAATACCTGCAAACCTTCCTTAACTTTAACAACAAGAGACTAACATTTTCATCAAACGTTACTTTAGTCTCACATGTCTAATTTTGGATTAGTCAACAACCCTAACTTGCAATAATCATAACTATGTACATGTAATGAATAAATATCTGAAAATAGTACACAATGTTCTTTAGTTCCTTTATGCAATTCCTCTAGGTTTCACTACTTAGATCCTCTCAGAAAAGGAGTTATAGAAAAAATGGCATACCTTATTGAATCTTGGCTTATTCTAGAGAGTGAACTTATAGAGCGTGCCCCGCATAGAATATTTTTTGTATCGATCTTAAAATTGTACACATAATACTAAAGGCTATACTCTAACCAATACATTTGGTCTTACTGAATTTGGATATGTTATGAAGAAGTTGTGATTTTTTTATTCGAAACACAAGTTTTAGACTAGTTTCAGGACTAGCCACAAACCCTATTTTTCATGGAGTGTAACTCCAAAAATACAATGACCCATAAGCTGAAATTTGTATCACAAATACTTGGATATGTTTCCTCAAAAGCCTCCCAATTTCACGGTATGAATCATTCTAGAAAACAATTTATTGCGAAAATGGTGAGATGACCTATAAATAACATACCTTAGAAACCATCATCAAAAGAAATTATCCTCCCTTGAATTTTGGCCTTCTTTACTTCACCTTTCCTCTGAAATTTGGCTTATATATCCTTTGGTTACCTCAGTCACTTGTATATATTCAATATGCTCAAGTGTGATTAAAATGAGAGAGCCTTGCCTCTTATTTATACTTTCATGTAGCTTCCTCAAGGGGTTACATTTTAACCATCTTAACCCACTTTCCTTATTTTAGGGTTAACCCACTTCTAACGACTTGTCCACTTAGTAATTTATCCATTAACATTATTATTTAAATAATTTCTTTTGTATCCACTTTGACTTATAGTACACTTATCACTTCACTTTATTATTTACCTTCTAAAAACTCTTAAACCACTTTCCCTATTTTAGGGCTAACCCACTTCTAACCACTTGTCCACTTAGTAATTTTTCCATTAAATTTATTATTTAAATAATTTATTTTGTATCCACTTTGACTTATAGTACACTCATAACTTCACTTTATTATATAAATAATTTCTTCTTTGCAACCACTTTGACTACTTTGACCTTTTGGGGATTTTAGATGACTCATGAGGGTTCTCCAACTTCACATGGCCATAACTCTCTAACCGTGAGGAGTTATGTGACATTACACATACCACCAAAAATGGAATGACATGTATTATCCATCCAGAATAGTCTTACCTTCAAATATATTAAAAATCATACCATTATACATCAAATAAACTTGGGTCCATGCTACCAGAATTCGCTACCAGACTTTCTTTAAGGGTTGACATCAATGACAACCAACCCAAATAATCAACATCAATAATGACTAATAAACATAAGAAAATAAGGAAAAATATCCTAAGTGTGTGTAATATCTCCAACAAATAACGTGATGAAATCTAGGGTGAAAAGCAAGTCTAATCATGACATCTTTAAGTTCACCTCTTACTTTTACATATGACCTATCAAACTATATGATCCTTGTGGTAGTCAATTATGGAACAACATTTATTCTCTAGAAAACTGAGTAAGGCATGATATTGGAAGAGGAACCAAAATCCGCTAAACAATTATGCACATTGAAATTTAAAATTTCATATGTAAGAAGAAAAGGAGGAACATGGGACTTCTAATGTGCACCTATACTTTCTCCATTTATGGTAGATTTGATTTTGAATTTGTGTACTGCCTTTGTTTCAACAACTTTAGCAATGTTGTCGGCTATAGTGATGACCTTCTTCTGAGCATTGTTAGGATTAAAAGTATCACGCAAAAGATCACAATGTTGTGGTAGTGAGAAGATATCATACATAGACATGTTGGCCTTAGTTTTGTTCATATCTTCAATAACATTGTAATCTAAAGTGTGGATTTCCAGTTTATTCGTTGTTGGGTTTGTTTGTGGATTGTTGGATTTATTGTTTATTGTTGTAATGTTGGGTTTGTTACCATTGTAGCTGGGTTCGATGTATTTGGCTTTTTGTTGTTAGATGAGACATAGATTTCTGATTTATTACTATGTTTTGTTGAGGTTGGGGTGCCTTGTTTCATAGTAGGAACTGGGGGAATGAATTTCTTGAGAGATTTGTTGGTATTCAAGGAAGGAGTGTTGGGGAAAACACCTTTACTACATATGCTATAGTCTCTAGGGGAAACTTTTATGACTAGTGTATCTCCTATTAAATCATTTTTCAATTTTCTCATCATCAGAGTCAATACACCAATCCCAAAGGAACATAGAAAACTCTTGAGGGGCCTCCTCGATGATTTATTCATTTTCTACCTCCTTGGACTTATCTTCATTCAAGTTATGTTGATCTAGTAGTTTCTTGATAACCAAATTCATAGAGCTAACCCATTGGAGACACGTTTTTTTCTGAATGATTTTGTTGGTGGTAAGAACATAAATTTTCCATGCCAAAGTTATCCAATTTTAGTGAAATTTATGGGACTTCTGGTGGCTTGGGTGGGTTGTCATTCCTTTTGAAGAATGGGTGGAAAGGTCTAGGCCTCAAATCTCCTTCATCAAAATTTTTATTAAGATCAATATTCAATGGCCAAGTATTCTAAGGTAGATGTCTCGAAACAAACCTTATTGAGGACCGCAGTAAATCATTGATTAAATTCCTTCACTTTCTCCTTATTTTTCATCTTTACAACTCCTAATTTTTTGTATAAATGTGCATGAATTTTCTCTTCCGTGGACTTTCCAATAAAATCCTTTTCAAAGTCTTCTCAATTTATTATGGAATTAGGTGGGAGGTTTAAATACCATGTAGAGTATTTTCCTACAAAAGTGTAAGGGAAAAGTCTACAGACCACATATTCATAGAGAACAATGAGGATGTAGGTAGCTAAAAATAAATTCTTTATATGATCTTCTAGGGAGCCAGGTTTTTTTGGGTCAAATTTTGGAAGGAGTTTTTCTAGTTTTCTAGAAATTTCATGCAAAGTTTCTACTAAATTTAGGGCACCTTTGTACAACCATGGTGGAATCATTACCTTTCGATTTTGATGTTCACCCATGTTATTTTTGAAATAATGTTTTGGGTTTTCACCATCAAAGTTATGCTCGGACTCGGGAGGAGTGTGAGGAATTTGATTCAAGGGAACAAGAACTTCCTATAGATCAGCTTCAATTAAATCCTCTACATAGTCGAAAATTACTAGGTCATCTTGTGTGAGTAGTTATCCTTCTTTGGAGTTCTGAGGTTGTTGGTAGTTTATCAAGAAATTTGGTGTATGCATGGATAATACGACAAGTTTCAACAAAATATTCGTAGGGTACAGGAAACCATGTTTCGGTTTGGGTATCGGGACCGCAAGTATCACTTTCAATTGTGGGATTTTTTTCTTAAAAGGTAACATCTTGTTTTGAAGGGATATGAGGGAGAAGGGATTGAACATGAATATTTTTCAGAGGACTGGCGATGTGTATGTAGGGAGTTTATGTAAGCCATACAATTTTAGGCTCTCCTTCTAGAACCAATTTTGTTTATGGGGCATATAGTTCTGCAAAAGTAAGGGGTACTCCCTAGTACATTAAGGTGTACTCCCCAGTACACAACCCCAATCTGACTATGCATCGTTTGGTTTAGGAGACTCATCTGGATTCTGGATCACATGTCATTACTGGTTTTGAGGGTAAATGTTTGGATGGTTATACAAATGAGAGATGTATATGAAAAATATCTAAATGCATAAAACAAAACTAATCTACTCCAATCTATCATATCCTATCTAGGAGCGAATTATTGTAATTGAATGAGCAACCAAAAATGAGACTAAATCTAAAAATAACTTCACCCAGATGGTTATAATGAAGAAATAAAGTTAGATAACACATGAATATGAATATATAACCAAAATATTATGAGTTACTTTGTCACATACATCAACAACTCATATGCTCAGAACATTAAATACGAGAAAGAACAACAAAATTGCAAGAGTAATTAATTGCATCGGAAAATTCTATAAGAAAAGCATGTTATTACATCCTATGTGGAAAACAAATATTCTAATGGAATTATTTCACAACCAATAAATATACACATAATTTTTTCTCTCTATCAAAATATGGACCTCAGGGATTCTCAATATTAATTAACAAAGTATTTTCTATGAAAATAGTTTCCTGAGTCTATATAAAGCTTGAAGAGTCATTAAAAAATGGGTTTCTTCCTTAATTTATACAAACTTTTACTAAATCCCAAAGATGACTTCTTTCATTCCCCAAGAAGTGGTTACAAAATTCTTTATCTCCCCCCCACTAAATATTGGCATGCGTGAGGAAGGAGACAAAATTGAGGGTGGTTGGGAAAACAAATAGCATGTAGTTGTTAGAAAATTTGAATTCATTGTTTTGTTTTATTCATGTCCTCTTGTATCGAACATATGTGACCTCGTGTGAATTTTGTTGTCTGAAAGGGTCCTCATATCCTTGGTGAGATTGGCCATGAATTCATGAATCATGGTGTGCACTTTAGTTGGCTAAACAAGGTCTTGCTCCATTAGCTCCTTCATCACCTTTGTGGTTGTTTTTGTTACTCCCCACCTCATAATTGTACTTTGCTATATTTTATCGATCATGTGTTCCATTGAGATGTCCTTTTCGACTTATTCAATAGGAGGGAGGCGACATTTTTGTATTAAAACTCTGGTGGATTTATGAATTTGATGGCAGATTGCAAGCAAGATACTTTTTTCTTTTTTTGTTCTTTGTCCTACTTGTTTTCATTGTTCAAGAGAGGTGTAGTCAATATTCCTTTATTTTTTGGAGGGGTGAGGAAGTTCAGGTGGAGCATATGGATTCTCAACAACCCACTATTTAATCTCATCCATACCCTCTTTGATAGTGGCTAGGTGGATGTTCTTGGCTTGTACACATTTGTACTGCTCCATTATGTTTGTGGTCAACTATTGAAAAACATGTAGATGGGTGTACATATCTGTGATATCCTATTCTAGATCCATCCTAACTTTTTATACAAACTCCTTGACCTCTTGCAAGTTTCCTTCCTCCTTTCTTGAGTGCCAGAGTTGTTCTTCCATTATTTAATGTTGGCCTCCTACTCTTAGTTTTGATGGAGAACATTTTTCATATGTTGTTCCAATGTGTTGGATAATGTCGTTCCAGCAGATGTTGTGGACAATGGGTCTTCTGTTGGCACAGGGGAATACCCAGGGTTCAACGCTACAACAACACACCAGCAAATCCCTAACTACCGTCCCTTTAGGCAACATCTACGAAGCAGATGAAGTCTCACCCGAGGTAGAGGAAAGGGTGGTTGCAAGAGTCAGGTGTATGCAACCTTAGCTGGGACACATATGTGTGATTGTACTACTTAATAAAGCAATTAGTACCGTCAGTTTCTCAATATGAAATCAATACCCACTTTGCTGATAAAATAGATCTTTGCGGAATTCACACTAAGCTAATGTATTTAATCACTTAGCATAGGTAAATATATCAGATCGAGTAGATCAAGCACTAAGCATGGATATATAAATCAGATTTAACATTCTCACATATAATAAGCACAAAGCATAAGTAGATACATCTAAATACATCAAGTCACTTAGCGAATAACATGTGATCACATCAAGACAAAGCACAAAGAATCATAACACAATATTTACATGGTTCACCCCCACCCTGGGGCTACGTCCACCAACTCTTCTTCTTTATTGTATTCAGTCAATCGGTTACAAGCACAAAGCCTCAAAACCCTTACTCTGCATAGGACAAAAGATCTGTGCAACTCGCTAGATCCTTCTTCCTTGCGTTACAACACTTAGACTTCCACAATCCACTACACGGACCTACACTTATCTTGCAAGTCTCTCACAGTCATGCGCAAATCACTTACAGAATCTACTTGCACTTAGCATACGTTCACATCACATAGATGCACCACTACTACTATCTAGCCTAAGAATCTATTTATATATACAAAATAGGCCTAAACATGGGTAAACCCATGGGACGACATCCCAATCCCATTACATAATCCCAAAAAGGACCCAAAAAAGGGGTTGAGAACCCGTGATCTCTGGTTCATCTTCCGCTCCTCCTTCGATAGGCCGTCAAAGTCCCAAAATAGGTCAACATGACTAAGAATCTCCCAAAACTTAGTTAAGGGCCAACATGCCCCCAACACTCACATGTGACTCATCTCAAGTCACTCTGGTCAAATCAGTTCTCCTTCAAATTCCTCGGGTTTGGCTTGAGCTTCTTCGATTTGTTTCTTTTCTACGTCTTCTTGCTCGGTGAATTCTTGGATCACTACGTCATTCATTGGCCCTTCTAGGAATTGTTCTATTGTAGTGACAACTTTTTCTAGCTCTACTCCTTGGCTTTCAACCTCTGTGAACAATTGGCATGCCTTATCTTGCACAGGTTGGAGCCGTTGAGTTACTTCCATAACTTTTCTCTAGATCATATGGATCTGTTGTTGGGCGGTGCGTTGCTCTTGAGATCTCTTCATTCTGTCTACAGTTGACAAGGCCTTCAGCTGCACCTGTAGTGTGTCTGTGTGTTGCTTCGCTTCCTAGAACTACGAATCCAATGCCTGTAATTCCAGATTCTCAGCGAGCTTCTCATATGTTTTGGCATTGTGATTACTCAGTTGCTTGCACTCCCTAGCAAGAGCCTTCAATCTCTCAACTACACTCCTAGCAGTTGCTTCCCTTTGATTTCTTACATCTTGCAAGGTCTCGGGCACTACACGTAGCTCCAAATCTATTATGTGTTGTTGTAGTTGTTGAATCACTTCTTCAAGTTGTGCCACCTGTTGTGGGACTCTCTCTTTGGCCTTTAATTCTATAACTTTCATAGAGAAAAGTGCTCTGTTGACCCTTTCATTTACTTCAAGTTGATCCATGAGCAACTATTCCTTGTTGTGCTGCAGTTGTTCTCTTTCTTCATCCCACTTTTCTTGGAGAGAAATATTTTCCCATTCTGCAGTACTGCATTGCTCTAAAAGGTCTCCCTGTACTTGTGCTAAAGCCTGGGTAGCTTGCACTATTTTTTCCTGTGCTCGTCGAAGGTGAGCTTCGACTGTATCAGCAATTCAGTGGAGTTGAGATGACTCATCTCCCATTTCTGGTGTTTCTAATGGCAAAGGCATAGTGGAAACTATGCAGCTGGACTGTAGTGCATGTTGCACCCCTTGAAGTTCAACCTTAATTCGATAGTATATATCCTCCTGTTGAGCTTCTTTCTTCTTTTCTATCTCCAGTGAAGCATCATTCATGGCTACTACGATGAAATTCATATCATCTGAGGTGAGGGTAGTCATTATTTTGGTCATAGAGGCTTTCAATTTCTTCCGAGAAGAAGGCTTCGGGGGGGAAACCTTCCTTTTCTTCAAGGGATCCTCCTCGTCTCTAGTTGGTGTAACCTCACCTTTCTTCTATTCAAATTATGTGCCATATATCTCTTTGTCATCTCCTCCTTGCGCAGGTGAGATGAAAGCAATATTCGCTGAGGTACTGCTTACATCTTGGGCTTCTTCATTTTTCTTTGTCTTGTTGGGTCCAAGTGTATCATGCGCTTCTTCTGGACTGTCAGTGTCGGACATCTCCGCATGATCTAATGGAATGAGGAGGTCCATCGAACAGTATTTAGTAATCTATTCTAAGTCATCCTCTGTCAGCTTGTAGTAAGACTGAAGTTGTTTCTTATGCTCGTCATTGCACACTGTAATATAAATGAAATGGCAGTCCACACTGAATTTCATTAAAGG
>SNQJ01S0048922.1:24433-47201 GCA_010110895.2 Picea sitchensis | reverse complement strand
AATATACAAAATACAAGAGAGACATAGATTTACGTGGTTCACCCAGTGTGGGCTACATCCATCAAAGAAATTGCCAGGTCCTTTCTTTATTATTATCCAGCAAAATGAAGGGATACAACCTACAACAAAACCCGCTATAACTTCCTCTTATTTCTCTCATAGTCTCCTCTCTCATAATACAATACTTTCCAACATACATAGCCGCAATACATTTCCCTCATAAAAGATGGTTTCCTTCTAGGGCAAAAAACCCTAACATAATCGCTATCATTAGATCTGTGACCTTATAATGAATGGTCCAGATTTACAATGAAATTACAATATACTTTTACAAGGAAATTTTTGCTTCAGGGGCTTCGCCCCTTAACCCCCATCGGGGGACGCTGCCCTCGAACCCCCATTGGGGGCTCGCTTTCCCCCAAACCCCCCAGCCGGGGGGATAGCCCACCCGGACCCCGCAGAGGGGGTACCCCCCCTCTGCACTCCCCTACGTGGAAGAGTGTACATACTTTTGGGGTGTAAATACTTCATGGGGTATAAACATGGCTGAAAGTAAAAGACCTCTAAATCAGGAAGATAATCAGGCTCCACAACCAACACATAAAACAAATATTTCATGTGGGGCACACTCTACAAGTTATCTCTCTAGAATAAGACAAAATTCAATAAGGTATGCCATTTTTTCTATAACTCCTTTTTTGAGAGGATCCAAGTAGTGAAACCTTGAGGAATTGCATAAAAGACACTAAAGAACATTATGTACTATTTTTAGATATTTATTCATTATAGGTACATAGTTATGATTATTGCAAGTTAGGGTTGTTGACTAATCCAAAATTAGTCATGTGAGACTAAAATAAAGTTTGATGAAAATGTTAGTCTCTTGTTGTTAAATTTAAGGAAGGTTTGCAGGTATGTGATCATATACACCATGTCTATTACAGTGTTACAAATCAGATTTGGATGATGAAATTGATGAGGGATTTTGGTTGAGGTACATGTTGGGTACATGGTTGAGACAAGTAGTTGATGAGTTGGCACATACATGAGGTGTATAGTTGATGATGTTGGTACATCTTGATGAGGTCGGACCTATTGTGCCAATAGAAACTTCTGTTGACAAGTCAAGTCTAACATAAGTAAAGGTAAATTCCCCAATGAGGAATCATATCTTTTGTGTGAGTTTGGAAATTTCAGCAAGTACATCTACTTGGGAAAAGTACGCACCTCTCTTGGGTGCTAGTCTTCTAGGGTTTGCAAGCATCCTCTTATGTGCTAGGTTTTCTTGGTGGTGAAGTTATTTCTCTTGAAGAATATAGCAAAGGGTTTGGCTGGGTTTTCTTCCCTTGTTGAGAAGGGTTTCCCATGATACTTCTTGTGTTCTTGTGCATGGTGTTTCTTCTTGTGATCTTGGTTGTTGCAACATTATTGGTTAGGGTTAAGTTAAATGCTAAAATGTAATGAAATTCACGCTTAAACTTGTCTATTGAAAACTCAACATCTTCATACACTAGGTATACTCTATTCTCGTGGGTTTTGATTGGCTAAAAATGTCGTTTATGCCCTGAAAAAATGACTTGCAAGTTTATGACCTTTAAAAATATGAAAATTTCATATAAAATTGGTTGTTTTACTACTGTAAAAAACCTTTTAAATATAAGTCTTTGATCTGAAATTGGGTGAAATATGAGTCATTGATCTGCGCTCCATTGACCATTGACAATTAACACTTTCCTTTGGACGTGCACAACATTTCTCCCAAATTTCAGACTCAACCATCGATCATCGACCTATTCCCTTGAAAATTGATTAACAACTCCATGCTAAATTGACCGACCCGTCCATCAGTCTTCAGTGATTTTCATTGTAAAATGGAATTCCTCACCAATTCAGTCAACGTTCAACCATCACTCCATCGGTCGTCAGCGATCCCTGATGATTATCGAAAACACTTCCCCAATTCGACTGACCTGATCATCAGTTGTCAACCACTTCTTGGATGATGTGGCATGACACGTTGATGATGATGTGGCATGACACATCATCCTTCTTATAAAAGTGGGTGTTCTCGTTTAACCATATACAATATAGCAATATTTCCACCCAACCATAGGCACAAAGGCCACCCCTGAGCACCTTAACCTTGACAGAGAGAATAATTATGGTAGAAGATCAATAACCAACCAAGGATAATGCACCAAGAAAATATAACCAAAGACCAAGAAAAAATTCCAAGCCAAAAACCAAAATGCCAATTGCAGTAGCTGCAACTGCACCTTCTCTCCAAACTTGTGCACTACTGGTTTTATGTAGTTTTGAGTGAGTGAATCACAAATGAGCTCTAGCACCCTCTATTTATATTTCTCTATCTCAACTATCTGGGCCGAATTCTCTTCCTGGGGGATAATAAATCAATATTTATTATTCTATTAAGCCGACTTGGCTTCTAGGGTTATCATCCAAGTCTTTAGGTTTTCTCTTTCTTCCCGGAATATTCTAGTCTTGTCAAGTGGAGGTTAATACCTCCTGTAACTAACATCATATCAACACTCCATCATAGATAGGGAGGTATTAAAGGAAATGGTCTTGAGAAAAAAAAAACCATTCAACCGATAACATCATCATATCCACACATGTTATCTCATGATCAAATCACAAGCACCAACATCACTATCCAACTAGATAGTCTCCATGGAAATCTAGACAATGCCATCCAATAGAACACAACTGTGTATATTCATAGTAGAATATAACTACTATCCAGTGGTACACAAACAATCTTAGTAGTACACTGCTACTAACCAGTGACACATAGTCACTATCAATGGATCACATCCACCATGGTAGCATACAACTACTGTCTAGAGACATATAGTCTCTACAACAATCATATCATCTAATATTAATCTACATAAGAAATATCATGATACAAAATGAGTCATTTGGGGCATTATTCCACTCACATCTGTGATATATGGAAGAGCATATTCCCTCAGAAAGTAAAAATATCAGCCATGGGCTATCTGGACTATTCTTCCCAAGCATAAAAGAATAATTGTCCCTGATTTCTAAGCTTGGACCATTCACCTAACTGGGTCATTCCTCCGGAACTAATCATAGTGCAACCTAGAGAGAATGAGTCTTCCCTAGGGAATTCTTGTCCTTGATTCCTGAACCTCAACAATTCCCCTAACTGGGCCATTCCTCCCGTACTAATCATAGTGAAACCTGGAGAGAATGAGTTTTCCCTAGGGAATGAATGTCTGAACCATTTCCTAAGGAAATTATTGTCCTGCACCAACCTCCAAAACAGACCATTCTTCGAAAATACTCACAAATGTGAACTTTGAAAAAATGATTTCCCGATGAGGTAGACCATTCTACTTGACCACTAATCAGAGTGAATTCCAAGAAGAATGATTGTCCTAGACCATTCCCCCACATTGTCCACAAGGGGAATCATTGTCTATGATACATCAACAATCTATCAGACCATTTTCATTACGAAAATAACTGTCCGATCTGGACCATTTTCCGAACTGGAAAATGCATGTTCGTTAGAAATATTGAACCACTTTCTGAACTAGAAAGGAACTTCCCAACCTATACCATTTTATGAATTGGAAAATGACTGCCCATGATTCAATAATATATATCAATGATCCCTCCCAACCTGGGGATCCATCTCTTCCCTTTCAGCTAGGGGATTTATCTCCATGAGCCCCATCTTGTCCCTTAAGTACACAAACTTTATCTTGGACAAAGGCTTTGTCAAAATATTTTCTACATGCTCATATGTGGAGATATACTGGAGTTTCACTTCTCCTTCCTAGAATTTATCACAAATAAAGTAGTATTTGATCTCAATATGTTTCGATCGGTCATGAAACACTGGGTTTTCTGATAGCCTTATAAAACTTTGATTGTCACAGTATATTACGGTCGAATATGGTACCTAATCAAATAATCCATAAATCAACTTCCGCAACCATACTTCTTTGGTACATGCCTCACATCCTGCAATATATTCTACTTCTGTTGTGTTGAGTGCAACATAATTTTGTTTCCTATTGGCCCATGATATCATAGTAGAGCCCAAACTGAAACACATCCCTGAATTACTCCTATCTTCTGCACTCCCTGCCTAATATGAATCTGTGAATCCATGAAGTTGTATATCACTGGATGAGGTGTATCTTAAACCATAGTTTAGAACCCCATAAATATATCTTAGAACATGATTTGTAGCTATCCAATTCTCATGTCTGGGTTCCACCTGGAACTCTCTTAAAGTGTTTACACAAAAGAATATATCTGGTCAAGTATTCACTAGATACATCAATGACCCAATCAATTGTCAATATAGGGACGGGTCTACTGGATCAGAATATGAGTCTCTCACTTTTGTTATATTTGTGATCATAGGAGGGGCCATGGATTTGCAATCCATCATTCCAAATTTTTGAAGAATCTTCACTACATACTTTCCTTATCCAAGGAATATTACACCATGCTTCTACCATACTTCTAGTCCCATGTAATAGTGCGTGAGACCAAGATGTTTCATATTGAACTCAGAAGCTAAGTCCTTCTTACACTGGGTGATGAGAGACTTTGCACCTATCAATAAAAAGTCATCGACATATAGGAGTAGAATCATAGGTGCATTGTTCACAACCTTTTAGTAGAGATTTGGATATGCATGACTCTTAGAGAAACCAAGTCTTATTAAGTAACTGTCAATTCTGGCATACCAAGATCTTGGAGATTCATTGAGTCCATGCAGGGATTTCTTTAATATGCAAACATGAGTGTCTATGGAATGTACTTCGAAACCTTGAGGTTGTTCAATGTATACTTCTTCTTCAATTGATCCATTGAGAAAATCTATCTTTACATCCATTTGATGTAGAATCCATCCCATGGAAGAAACAAGAGACATAATGTCTCTAATAGAAGTATATATGGAAAACCCTCTAATCATAATCTTCTCCCTCCTTCTGGGAGAACCCTCTAATCATCATAATCTTCTCCCTCCTTCTGGGAGAACCCTCTAGATATGAACATTTCCTTGTATTTATCCAATCTTCTGTCTACTGCATGTTTGATCTTATAGACCCATTTTGAAGTTACCACTGATTTTTCCTTGGGTCTAGGCACAATTTCCCACACATCATTTTTCATGATAGACTGGTATTATTCTGTCATGGCTTCTTTCAACTGTTTCTTTTGAGTTGATTCTTAAAATTTGGTGGGTTCATTTATAAGTTTTGTCATACATGTTGCATAGATGGAGAATCTTTTGTGATTTTTTCTTTCTTTGAAGGTGCCACTTGGAGATTTGAGTCTTTCTTTTTCTTGTAGAGTAGCTTCAAGCCAAGCTGGGCGTTTGCAAGTTTTGGGTACAATGAATGATTCAATAGGTTCACATGGTTGCATCGTATTATCAAGTTGTTTTGGTTCTTCATTATGACTTTCTATAAGACAGGTGCTTTGTTCTTTAGGATCTTCATATTCTTATTTTTCCATGGATTCTTCTATATATTTATTGAAAGCAATATTCTCATTGAAGGTTACATCTCTATTGACTTCAATCTTATGTTTTTATGGAATATAAATTATGTAGGCGTTGGATGATTCACTGTATCCAACAAATATTCCCTTCTTTCTTGAGGGTTCTAGTTTCCTCCTTTTATCCTTGGGGATATGAATGTAAACAAGGCACCCAAAGATTCTTAAGTGTTCCACATTGGGTTTATTTCCTGAGAGGGATTCTTCTGGAGTCATATCCTTCAATATGTGATGGGGACTTCTATTCTAAACATATATTTCTTTCATGGATGCTTCTCCCCATAAATACATGGATAAACCTTGATCACTCATTAGTTCCTTCACGGTTTCCTCAATGGATATATTCTTCCTTTTTGCTACACCATTTTGTCAAGGGCTATGAGGAACGGATAGATCCCTCCTAATCCCTGCTAATTTGCAAACAAAAACAAATTACTTGGATGTGTATTATCCTCCATTATCTATTCTCAAAGTCTTGATTTTCTTGCTTGTGAGGTTTTCTATTTCTTCTTTGAATTATTGAAACTTGCTAAAAACTTCATCCTTTGTCTTCAAAAGGTATAACCAAGTATTTATTGAGTAATCATCTATGAAGGTTACATAATAAAGAGAACCCCCTAGATATTTGAATGGAATCAGACCGCAAACATCTGCATGTATTAGATCTAGTATTTCCTTAGATCTATTATTGCTACTTGAGAGTGTATTCTTAACATTTTTACCAAGTGCACATCCTCTGCAAATTCGTTCATGTGTAGATTGTATTTATGGTATTCCTTCAACCATTTTCTTGAGGAAATGTAATGATTGGTAGTTAAGATGAGCATACCTTCTATGCCAAAGTTCACTGGAATTGACTTCATCATGTATAAGAGCTTCATCATTACGTTCTAGTAGTCTATATAATTTGCCTTCCCGAGTTCCAATAAATCTAGCATTCTCTATGTTGGAGTCTCTAGACTAAGATAATACCTCACCATATACAAAGGCTATTATATTTCCTTTGTCTTCTAGGAAAGATATAGATACAAGATTCTTTTCTAAATTAGGTACATATAAGACATTACTCAAATGAACATTGTTACCCTATTTCAATTTGATGGAGGCTTGACCAATTCCTTAGATTGGATAGGTGTTCTTGTCTCCAAGTTCTACCTTGTAGGATGTCTTCTTTTCATTCAGATTGGAGAGTCTGACCTGGTCTCATATTATATGTCGAGAATATACACTGTCAATTATCCACATGATATCTTCAAGAGTTCATGTAAGAGATGAATAGTGTAGATGATCTGTCTTTCATTCAGGATTTTTGTTGACTAATATCTGGTCAAACTTTGACTTTGACTGGTCAAATGTTGACTTTGACTAGTCAAATGTTGAATTTGAGCCAAAATATCAACCTTCACATTTTTTCTTTCTAAGAGTGCCAATAGGTGCACTAGACTAAGGCGCACTCGAATATATTCTCCTTGAGTAAGGTGTTCCATCATAAGCTGTTGGGAATTTTTTTTTAGGGTTTGCAACTGCACCTGCTAGTAACCCTAGCAGTAATGCTTCAATAACTGCACCTGCTAGAAACCCTAGTGGTAGTTATTCAACGAGATTGATAATATTATATCTTATCTTCCTTCTAGTGGTTATACTGATTGAAGGAGGTGTGGGCCCATAACCTGTTATAAAAGTGGGTGTGCTTGTTTAACCATAGACAATATAACAATATTGTCACCCAAACATTGGCACAAAGGCCACCCCTGAAAACCTTAACCTCGACATAGAGAATAATTTTGGTATTAGATTAATAGCCAAACAAGGCTAATGCACCAAGACAAGATAACCAAATAACAAGAAAAAATTCCAAGCCAAAAACCAAAATCCCAGTTGCAGCAGCTGCAACTACAGCTCCTCACCAAACTTGCACACTACTAGTCATATGTAGTTTCGAGTGAGTGAGTCACAAATGAGCTCTAGTGCCCTCTATTTATATTGTTCTATCTTAATTGACTAGGTTGACTTCTCTTCCTAGGGGATAATAACTTAATATTGATTATTCTATTAAGCCGACTTGTCTTCTAGGGTTATCATCCAAGTCTTTAGGGTTTCTCTTGCTTCCTGAAATATTCTAGTCTCGTCAAGTGGAGGTTAATACCTTCTGAAACTACCATAATATCAACAATCCAAAGGTGTCAACTTGGATGACATGGAATTACATGTGGATGCTAACATGGCATGACACGTGGGTGCCAACATGACATGACACATCATCACCCTTGTTGTCCCTCAAGATGTTCTAGTTTGTCAATGGAATGATGTCGAGGCTGTTAGAATAATGTAGATGTGCACGTTTCCCCATAGACAATGCTACACCATTTTCACCCAACCATAAGAACAAATCCACCCTCGAGCACCTTAACCTTTGACAAAAATAATGATTCTAGGAAACCACACCATAACTAATAGATAACCAAGAGAGCACACCTTCTCCAAGGGTAGCCCACAATAAAAGGTACTAGAAAGACTAAACAAGAGAAAAATCGTACAACTGCAGTTGTTGTTTCTCCTCCTCCAAACTTGCACATTGTTTCTGGTTTCCTAAGTTAGAGTGAGTGAGTTAACAAATGAGACAAGACGTCCTATATTTATATTGATATGTCTAGTGATTTTTCTGGTTGGGCCAACCTGACTTTCTGGTAATTATATTTTTTGTTTATCATTTTCTTGTGTAGCCGACTTGTCTTCCTGGAGGATAATAACGTAATATTATATAGTCTACTGAGCCAACATGTTTTCTAGGGTTTTCACACATTTGTTTAGGGTTTCTCTTGCTTCTGAAATATTCTATTATAGTCAAAGGTTACATATGGAGGTTAATACCTCCCACAACTACCATAATATCAACACTCCCTCTTAGATAAGGGGGTATTAATGGTCTCAAACACATCCATCCATCTTAACATGGCATGGGAAAGACTCACATAGTCTTGTAGACCATTCTACAAGTAGCATCATCATAAGTATCATCATTACTATCAACATCATTTGGTAGAAATCATCAAAACATATCATCATACTTGTTCTTGGTATTCTTCGGTCATAGACAATATCACAATATCCATGAGCCTCATTTTTATATATTGATGATCCATATCCACCACCATGTGTCTAGCACCCCTAGTCATTCTTGTCCCATGACAAGAATCATGACCTCATCGAAACCACATTCACCTCATAGTTGATCCACTCATAGGATCACTCCATGAATGCATTTAGCTCGATGTTATCGGACACGTGTGGCTAGAACCTTAGGTCGTTCTTATCCCATGACAAGAATTATGACCACATCGAAGCCACAAACACCTCATGGTGATCCTCTCATAGGATCACTCCATGAATGCATTCATCTCTATGCTATCGAACGTGTGGAATTATACCTCAAGAAACTTGAGTCTTCAGTCAGTTGAAGACCACGTTAGAGAACATCTACTCTAGATGTAGATGTTCCATATCTCCCCTAGTCTGCAGCGCAATTCCTATGGAGATAGAGTCGACCCGATGCTTATTGGGGCTACTCACCTACTTGCGAGTTAACTACTCACTTACTCATGAGAGTTTCAAGGCTTGATTCAATTCAGACATAGGATATCTAGCAGCAACTTGAATCTTTGGTCCATCAAATATTCCAACATGATCAAGTTCATTTGATCAATATTGGAATATCAACATGATAATGCAGTCATCAATAATCCCCTAGGGAAACATTTTCATTCTTTCCAAGCTTCTCCGTGATAGAGGCTTAGTGAAAATGTCAACTATCTGCTCATCTGTGGATATGTGATGGAGCCTCGTTGCTCCTTCCTGCACCATGTCTCTGGTGAAGTCCTGCAATATCCTTTGAAAACACACCCTCCTTCATATCTTTTGTCACTGGCTATGATATATGACTGATTTCTACATATATCTGCTTTCTTGTTTGGAAATACTGCTCGATCCCAAGCTGAAGTAGCACCCCAGGTGCTAGATCTATCTTCTGCACTCCCAATCCAAAAAGTGTATATCCCAAAAACCATACTTCATCATCAGAGATCAATAATATCTATATTTACCACAACATAGGTACCTGCATGTTGTGTTGTAACCCAATAATATGGTAATGTCTCAACCATATACTAGCACAAGGTTCTCTCTACAAATAAAATGTATATCCCGTCACACAACTTCCTAAGATGTGTTGTCATAGGTGTGGCCATGGAGTATCAATTGTGCTAAGCCTCTTTAGTCTCCTCAATGAATATCTCATCTGGTGTCAATAATTCTTCCAATCTCAATATATCTAGTCAATATCCTTCATCTCAAACTCTGAAATCAACACCCTATATCGAGAGAATCCTCGGACCACGCTTATGTCTATTGCATGCTTGCATTTTGCAAAGTGTCACAAAAATATGTTGGAAAAATATGTTGGCTTCTTCTTGATCATTGAATCCCTCTGATTCTGACTTGCTCTCATATTTATCTCTTATGACCTTCGAATAAGAAACAAGGAAAACAAAATCTCCATGGTATCCTCCTTGAAGCATATCCACCTTCTGGAGTCTAGTTTAGTAACCAAGAACATCTCTTAGATGAGATCAACTTCATCTTGTAAGAAATAAGCATTTACATAAGAAAAAGAATATCTCCTAGAGGGAGGAGATCAAAAAGTGTATCTCTATTATTAAGGGGTTAGTATAATGATCATAACTAGCGGATCAAGATGAAACACAAGATCATAATAATTCCATAACATCTAGGAGACATCAATTTTTAAATAATCAAACTAGGAGTCTTCACTGCTAGGGAGGATGCAATTGTTCCTCTGAGTAATGAATACAAAATCAACGCTTGGAAAAGGTCTTGTACATTCTCTGCAAATACACTCATGCTTTTCTGGATGTTATAGCGAAATAATATACAAGTGCATACTTTTGAAATTTCTAGTATTGTTTAGCTTGTCTTCTAATATGAAACTAGACACCATTTTGACAAGAGGTTAGAAACTAAATAAAAATGTTCGATGATTAGAGCAGAGATAGAAACCTTGAAATTTCGAATTGACCACGATTTTTTGGACCAAAAATTCAACCTTTGACTTTGACTTTGACCAAATCAACCTTTGACTTTGACCGGTCAAACTTTGACTTTGACCCAAAAACTCAAATTTGAATTTTTTGCTGGTAGAGGGCACTAGAGGGTGTGTTAGGCTAGGATGCACCAGAATACCCAAAAATTAGATCCAATGCTTCACTAAAAGTGCCAAAGAATTTAGGTTAGGGTTTGAATTGCGGTACCAAAATCGAGAAACCCCTAATTGCAATATAACTGGTGCTGCAACAAGCTTGAGAAGGAACTCTCGATCTACCTTCCTAGCGATAATTGTTTTGAAGGTAGTGTGGGCCCGTATTGTTAGAATGAAAATGTAGATGTACTTGTTTCCATGAACAATGCTACACCATTGTCCCCAACCATAGGCACAAATCCACCCTAAGCACCTTAACCTTTGACAAAAGAATGATTCCAAGAAGCCACTCCAAAACCAATAGATAACCAAGAGATACCTTCTCGAGGGTATTGCATAAGAGAAATTATAGAAAGACCCAAAAGAGAAAAATTATTACCGTACCGGTGTTTTCCCCTCCATAAAACATTGCATTGTTTTGGTTTCTAGGGTGAGAGTGGGTAAGGTTAACAATGTGCAAGACATCCTCTATTTATATTAATCTATTGAGTAACTTTTCTAGCTGGGCCAGCGACTTAAGAATTATATATTTTGTTTATCTTTCTATTGAATTCGATTTCTCTTCCTAGAGGATAATACCTTAATATTATTATATATTATGTTGATCTAACATGTCTTCTAGGATTTTCACACATTTGTTTAGGGTTTCTCTTGCTTCGAGAATATTCTATTATAGTCAAGGTTACATGGAGTGTTATAACCTAAAATGCACCATCTGAGGTTTACGGCATGAGACCAACTCATGCCTCTTCCTAGCCAAAGCCATCTTGAGTATTTCCCTAAAAAACCATAAGCAAACAGCTTAGATTGCCCTAATACTCCTTTGGGCCGCGGGCAGCTCTCTTGTCCTCTTCTTATGTGGGTATCGTAGACTAGCTCAACAGCCTGTGAGTACCTAACAATGCAAAAATGGGGGAAGTTTCGAGGGCTTCGGGGCTTTGTGGAGTCTTGAAACTCTCGCCATGCATGGCGGTGGAAAACTAAAACCCTAGCTCTTCTACAGCCTATAAAGGGGTAGGGGTACTAATCCAAAGAGGAAAAATTATAGTAAAGAAACTGCGCCAAAATTGCCAAAGCCGGTTGTCCCACAACCCTTGCTTTACCTCCAAGCTTTAGGAGAACTCAAAGAAGCGGCGGTTGGAGGGCCGAAGAAGAGGAGAGCCGAGGATGAGGTAGTAGGCGATTGTGGAACCTCCGAAATCATTGTAAGTTGATTTAAAATTGAAGTTAATGAAAAGATACTTTTCCCGTCCAGCATACATGAGTCTCATCTATGATATTTGATTTATGTTTTATCTCTAACCCTATAATAGATTAGTAGCATGCATGCATGGTATTGTCTTGATTGCAGGAATCTTTGTGGAAGAGGCGGCGGCGGCGAGGACAAGAAACTCAGCGGAGGATCTACCCATTGCATTCCGGAAAAAGGTTGGTTTATCTTTCTCTTGTATGCATGTGAAGAAGGGGTTTGGTCGGGTAGAAGGTCAAAAGTTAAAGTCTTAAGGGTCATTTTTCGGCGTGTAAGTTTAGAGCCCTAGCTTATTGGTCAGGTAAGGGTGGGAATACCCAACAACATGAGGTTAATACCTCATGCAATTACCATAATATCAACATCTCTTAGCTGGGGAGGTATTAATGATCTCAAACACATCATCCATCTTCATGGCATGGGAAAGATTCACATGGCATGGGAAAGACTCACATAGTATTATAGACCATTATACAAGTAACATCATTATAAGTATCATCATTCTTATCAACATCATCTGGTAGAAATCATCAAAACATATCTTCGTACTTGTTCTTAGTATTCTTCTGTCATAGAAAATATCACAATATCCATGAGCCTCATTTAACTATATTGATGATCCATTTCCAACACCATGTGTCTAGAACCTCGAGTCACTCTTGTCCCATGACAAGAATCCTGACCTCATCAGAGCCACATTCACCTCATAGTTGATTCTCTTATAGGATCATTCTATGAATTAATTTAACTTGATGCTATCAGACACATGTGTCTAGCACCTCGGTTTGTTCTTATGCCATGAAAAGAATTATGACCACATCGAAACAACAAACACCTCATGGTGATCCTCTCATAGGATCACTCCATGAATGCATTTAACTCGATGCTATCAGACACGTGGAATTTCACCTCAAGAACCTCGAGTCTCGTTTCCATCAAATAATATGTTGGGGCACATCTACTCTGGATGTAGATATTCCATATCTCCCCTAATCTGCAACCTGGTTCCTATGGAGATAGAGTCGGCCTGATGCTTATTGGGGATACTCACCTACTTGTGAGAGTTTCAAGTCCCAATGCAATTCACACATAGGATATATATCAACAACTCAAATCTTTAGTCCGTCAAAGATTACATCTGGGCCTATTCCTATTAGCCTATGGCTTACCTTAACCAATCACTAATTCTAAATTGTCACCTGTATTTGTATTATTCATTTAGGAGATTAGTGATATATCCTCAAGCGATGACTAATGATTTAGTTAATATTTCCTAGCCTAGTCATCATGCATGATTTTAGGATCTAGAGAAAATATCCATGTGAGGTGGCATCACCCATTATATTATAAATATGTAACATTGGTGTGAATACAAGTGTGTTGGCTAGTATGCATTTTTCATCATCTTGTTGTTATTATGTATATTTTATCAATTAGTATAAGATATTCTTTGTTTTATTAATTGGTATCAAATCCATGGTGAAAAGAGGATGAAAATATCATAGATCTTATGGTCTTAAGGGACTAATAGCTTGTCCATGATGAAAATTTCAGAGCCATGGTGAAAATTGTGAAGGAAGAGATACAATACTGAGTGAAGTTTCATTTTGAGGACCGTATCAAGGACCGTTTCGCAGACCATATCAAGGATCATATTGAGGAATGTATCATGGCCTGTATCAAGGACTGTATCATGGACTGTATTGAGGGATGTAACACCGACTATATCTGGTTTTAGTCTGGATTTATTTTATAAGGAATGTCTTCAAATATGAGAATAGACCCCTGATCTGGCGATCGATCTGGTGGAGAGAGAATGAATTAAGTATACAACACTCAATGAGATAATGAAGAAAATATGAAACACTATAATTACACACAATCCAAGGAGAAGACATTATTGAAGGGGAAATTCGCTGATTTTGGTGTCCCTATTGGTAAAAAATATATTTCTCTTTCAATATTTATCTGTTTTTCACGATTTAAGTTGCATTAGAAACTAGATTGCAATACACACCAAAGGGTATTTTTTTTTTTATCAATATTCATCTTTGTTTTAAATATATGCATCTCGTAAGAAACAGATTTTGTCCAATTGCAGAATATATAGCCATTAAAATGCATATTTCAGCCTCCATACAAATATGAATTAAGCATATAACATAGTGTTGAAAAGGTGTTTTATAGATCTATCAAATCCTTCCAAGTATTGATTAAAAAAATCAATTTTTAAAGATAAAATATTGTTGATAAAATTCATCTCAAAATGGAAAACGAATGTTGCAAATGATTTATTTTTTCTCAGAACAAAAGTTTTTGTTTTCTATGATAGATATTGTAAATGGAATGCCTAGGTTATTACCCAAATGGGTAACTTCAGTTTTTTCGATTGACTTTTTGTTGATGATATTTTATCCATAAAATTTCTTAGGGTTTTCCCAAGTTATAGCATCCAACGATTTGATCTTGACTTCGATCCATTTCAACGTACTCATCATGAAAAAAATAAAAGGGTTGATATGAACATTTTTCTCTATACCCATAAACAGAACCCGAATTCAGAAATTCCAGCACTCATTTATTAAGTGTTGCACCTGCCCAACACATCCACTTGCGATCTGGATCAAGTCTGGTAACTCGACATTCAAGTAAACAGTTGAAAAACCCCGAGAGTAAGAGAAAGGAAATATGAAACGCAACCAAGATTCAACACAAGCAGATCTGGTATTTTCGATTTTGCATTTTTGATCTAGTATCCTGCAAATTCGATCTGGTATCTGGTACAAGTATATTTTTAACACAGTTGAAAATTGCCCCATGTTGGACATGTCTGTTGTTGTAGATGAGGAGTTTCTGAAGAAATGTGATCTCCTTTTCTAGTAGAGGCCACGAATCAAAGAAGTGTAATCTTCTCCCAGCAGATCTGAGGTGCATCACAATCTGAGGTGCTTTGATTGTTGTGTGTCGTCGTTTTTTAAAGACCCTTCAACATAATTTTTATGGACAGTTTTTCAACTGATATTAAATTATCAAAATATTTGTTTATATCGAGGTATGTATTGAGGACGAGATGAAGGACTGGATTGAGGAACGAATGAAGGACCGGATGGAGGGTTGGATGAAGGACCAAAAATTGTTTTAACATAAATATATGGAGGTGAGTAAATGTAAGATTTTTTTCTCATTAGTAAATGATAGTGAGCATGAGTAAGAGATGTTTTTTATTTCTTCATGACTTAGAAAAATTTGTAAGTGAATGACAAACTAAGGTTGTAACAAAATCGTTTTTTGAGAAGACATTTATTGTTTTCTTAAGTCTTTATGAGCAGAAGAGAAATGTTATGAATTGAAAGCCTTGTTAAAGAATGGCGAAGGAGAAAGTACATTATATCCTTACCATTGTATGTGGTCTCTTAAGAGAGATACTTATAATAAAATTGAATTCTTTTTCTCTGTATCCTAGATCTTCCTAAAATTGAATAAGGGGATCTTAGGTACACCTTGCGTAGTGTGTTGTGGTGAATTTTTCATGGAGGCTTATATTGTTTACTGTCTAGTTTTGACATAAACAAACTTACAGTTTTAGCATTTAAAGAAACACACACAAGCTCAAGCACAATGTTACTCATGCACATTCATTCAAGGAAAAGTAATGCAAATCAAGCATCAACAAAGAACACTAAAGAAATTAACAAGACAAGCTCGTAATAAAAGGAGAACTAGACTCATACACATAGACAACACATTCAAATTTGAAGAGTAATTCAATTTCATAATCAAGATTTATTGTAATTTACAAATAGTATTTTTGTAAGTTTACTTGTATCTTTCAAATCAAGTTGAGTTGAATTGTAATTTTTAGGTGCATTCTCGACTGAGCCCGACACCCAAGAGTCATTATAATTTTTAGTCAAAATTGACAAGGTTGAGTAGTTTAATTCAAATCATTGTAAACATGAAGTTTTCGGGTGCATTTTTTATAGTATCTGACACCCTCAACTTCTTGGAAGAAAGTGAGCGTGAAATAAGATCAAGTGATCGTGAATTTCAAGCAAGTGATTCAAGAGAGCATGTTGCGGATAAGCCTTCTTCTATCGAGTCAAATTGTAATCAGGATCTACCTGCACAAGGAGACCTCATTTAGTGTTTTTTGAAATGGCTCGAAATCTAGAATTATTACAGTTACTAAACACTCTAATAAACACCACTGAAGACAAAACAATAATATTGAACAAATATATTTGTCAATAAGTGCTAACTTGTTTGCAAGTGACGCAATCTAAAGTTAGACTTCTTCAATCTCTATCCCAACTATTGAGTGATGAAATCAAGGATCTCAAAAATCAACAGCCAATGAAGTGTTTTGAACTAGTTTTTGTTCAACACAATCCTCTCTATAATGATGATGATGATCAATAGTTAGTGAAGGAGAAACTCAGTAAGACAACTCTAGATGAAGAACCTACTTTCGTGAACCTACTTTTCAATAGTTTTCTTTTGACTTTAGTGAAGAAAACCTTTCAGTGTTGTAACAACATGCAGTAAATCCACTTCCATGGATTTTAAAGCAACAGGTTCAGAATACTCTTTCCAATCCCATCATCAGACCTTGGGAATAAATCATTTACAACAAGAACAAAAAAAGACTTGGATATGACAAGGAAGTTACCTTTCATATTGTCGATTATTCCAAACCAATCAAGTTCCAAAGTGATGGATTCCTTCAAGAATCTTCAAATTCACTTCTTCAAGTTCAACATCATAATGCAACATGCCAACATTGTAATCGAGTTGGTCACATGGAGAATCAATGTTTTGATCTCCATCCTTTCCAGCATTCTGGAAACCATAACCATTCTTCAAACAAATGTTCAATGTTGAAGAAACCTGCAAGATTGAAGATTCACTATGAGTGGATTGATCCTTGGCAATGGTCATCAACAACCAAGTGACTATATAAGTCTTACTGTAGAATTCAATCTCGAGTAAAGACCAATCTCGTATCACATAACATTTTTGTACCTCACATAAGTGGTCCCGTTATGGTGTAGCTTTCAAGCATGTCCCTCACGAGATGAGATAACATGTGGTTTTTTCTGCATGCCCACTTTGTGTTGTACTCAAATGGAACAAGTATGGTACTCTCTTGAGCATCAAAGGAGGGAGTACAATGATGCAAATCTCATGCAAATTAAGGGGGGAAGTTCAAAATTCCAGTGACGATGGTTCCTGAAACCACTTTTGGTCTCTCCTTTCAGCTGACAAAGGGGGGAATTGATGATGGAATTGGTTTTTAGAAAGAAAGTTTTGACAACAACAAACATCAAATATGCCAGATGGGAATGAAATTTTCCAAATGGTAAATTGTGGTCTATAGATGATAGACTTTAGCAGAATTATGGTTCAATAAGTTTAAGTTGAATCATACATAATTGGAATGTTGATTTTGATTTTGAGAGCAATGATGTGGATGTTTGGTTCACATAGATGGTCATTCAACCTAGTAGAGGACAAGAGGATCCTTCTGCATTGCAACGTGGAATTTGATTGATTTGTCAAAAAAATTTAGGGATGTGTCACACTAGAAGCTGATTCACTTCTCTTGGTTCTCTCTCATAGATTGGAGTTTACATTAAGTGAACAAACTACATGCATCCTGTCTCACATGATTACATAGTGAGATTTTCCAGAGATGGCAGACTTTGGTAGGATTATGGTTCAATGACTTGCAATTGAATCATACACATGATACATTGAGATGTTGTTGGAAACCTAAAAGTGTCAAAAAAAATTAGTGGTTATCCAAAAACCATCAGATACATGGTATCAATTGATCAGTGGTTATTCCAAACCATAGATTCAGTGATCACTTTCATTGATACACTGATAGTAGAGTGGTGATACTACATGTTCACCAATTAGAAGAAGGCGTCAGATTCTTCTAGCTCAAATACTTGGAAAAACGATCAAATTGTCAAGCAATCATGAAATGTTCAGATATTACTGTTGTTAACTTCCATATCTCAACTCTTTTCCAGTTCATTTAAGATGAACAAATTCAGCATCCAGATTGGCAATTTTTCAGACAATTCTTCATTGAGGCTCAACACAAGAGTTTCAGTATGAAGACTTGGAATTGATACCAGTTTATTCTTTATTTCTAGTATTATTGATCAAACTTGTGATTGAGGGGGGGGATTGTTATCCTATGGCTTAACTTAACCAATCACTAAGTGTAAATTGTCACCTATATTTGTATTATTCATTTAGGATATTAGTAATATATCCTCAAGTGATGAATAATGATTTAGTTAAGATTGCCTAACTTAGTCATCATGTATGATTTTAGGATCTAGAGAAAATATCTCTGTGAGGTAGCATCACCCATTGTACTATAAATATGTAACATTGGTGTGAATACGAGTGTGTTGTCTAGTATTCATTTTCCGTCATATTTTTGTTATTATGTATATTTTATCAATTAGTATCAGAGCTTCGTTGTTTTATCAATTCCCACATGATCAAGTTCGTTTAATTAATATTGGAATATCAGCATGATGTTGTAATAATCAATACTCCCCTAGGGAAACATTTGCATTCCTGCCAAAATTGTCCTAGATATAGGCTTAGTGAAAGTGTTAGATATCTTCTCATCTATTGATATGTGATGGAGCCTCACTTCTCCTTCCTACACCATGTCTCTGATGAAGTCTTGCAAGATCCTTCGAAAAGACACCTTGCTGCATATCTTGCGTCACTGGCTATGATATATGACTGAGTGCTAAAAATATCTACTTTATTGTCTAGAAATCCTTCTTGATCCCAAGCTGAAGTAGCACCCCAGGGGTTAGATCTATCTTTTTCACTCCCAATCCAAAAATTGTATATCCCAGCAGCCATACTTCATCATCAGAGATCAATCATATCTATTTGTACCACAACATAGGTACCTGTATGATATGTTGTAACCCAATAATATGGTCATGGATCAACCATATACTGGCACAAGGTGCTCTCTACAAAGAAAATGTCTATCCCGTCACACAACTTCCTCAGATGTGATGCAGGCCCCCTCCCCTTCCTGGGTTCTGTGACCTCCCAATCTCTGGATCATTCCAATTGTTGAGTCGTATCGACTCTTTGGGCTCCTTATTGAACCCAAATCAAACATACATAGACCCCTTTCCTTCCTTTGGCACAGGTCCTGTGACACCCACACCCTCTGTCTACACATTCTAGCACTCTTCAGTTCACGGGTTCTAGTTCCTTTTCACGAATCCCTTCTTCTTATGTACCTAGGTTGTTCCCTTGTGATAATTCGTGATTGTGGGCATGGGCAAGAGTGGTTTCCAACCAACCTTCATTTCTCCCCACAATCCTTCTCGTGCTAACATGTACCCCATCACTAAAACAATGGTTGAAATTGTGGCCTGCTCAAGGAACATTATCGTCTGATCATGTCCTGGCACCAAAATCCCTTCTGTCTGTCAATATCTTCTCCTTTGGCACTGTCTGCGATCAACGACTGCTATCAATCTTCGTTCCTCCCTTCTTTCCTCTTTCCATGCATCTCCCCAGACCTCCATGATCTGTTGACATGTAACTCCCCTTTGGATCAACAGATCTCGTTGACTCCACCCTTTCGGCCTTAGGGAGTTTCAAAATCAAAATCCACTATCCTCTATATGACAATCTCCTGGAGTGGAATATCTGTTTCCACCCGTCCCCTTGAATCTACGACCAGGATCTCCTCCGTGGGTTTGGCCTTCAGGAATCTCAATTCTCAAATTCTCACCTTTCCTAACTAGGTATCTCCCAGAATGGAAGATCCGCTGACACATATCCTCCCAGATCAATGATCATGCTCCTTCTTTGGGACTTTGACCTCCTCAACGAGATCAACAGTCCTCAGACACCCTTTTCTATCAACTATCAAAATCTTCTCCAGGTCTTCGAACTTTTCCTCCTCCATTTTATTCTAGAGTTCTAGATCTAGTGCCACGTGTATTCCTTCACATCGACGGCTCTCGTTCCTTCGTATTTTCAGGCTTCGGAAATCTCAAATGTCAAACTATTGCCTCCCTATGGATTTTACCTAGAGCTACTAATCCTCTTCTACATGTCTCCTCCTCAATTCAATGACTAAAGTTTACATCGGGTCTTTACCTGGAGTGCATGGATCTATGCCACGTCTCCCTTGATCTGATGACTATGAATCACTTCAGAACTTCACCTAGAATGCTCAGATAATCACCACGTCTCCTCTTGATCCGATAGCTACAAATCACTTCGGGACTTTACCTCACATCCCTTATCCTAGTCATATGAATCAGATTCACTTCAGGTGATCTGACGACTCAGAGCTACTTTGACTCTCTAGACTTCGTGGATCTCAAATATCAACTGAGAGATTCAATACAATTTTCCTGGAGTCCACGATATTTCGCCAGGTACCCCTTTTTGGATCTGACGATCCAGATTTACTTTGGGTATTTAGGCTCCGGCTATTTCAGTTCTCAAAATGAAGCTCCAGGGTAAATTTCCCCAGAGCTCACGATCTGGTGACAAGTGTCCCCTCATATATCGATGAATCTTATATATTCATCTCTTTAGGCTTCATCTATTTCAACACTTCAACCTCAGCCTTCCCTTGGATCTTCTGACCTGTTGACACGTATTCCCTCTGGATCCAATAGTCCAGATTCATTCTGGCCCTTTGGCTCTTCACGCTTTGGGAATCTCAAGTTTCAAACCTTGAGATATTATCTCTCCTGTGTATGCAAGTGTTAAGGATCATGCACATTCCTCTTATTAGATGACTTTTGATCCTTCTCTCTTAGATCTAAAATATGGAATCCATTCTTTCCTTTGTGCTCACTCTATTCGCTGAACTCAAATATGATAGTTCAGATTCCTCCTCACAACCAATCTGATAGTTGTGGTCGCTCTTCTTCCCAAGATTTAGACTTCTCCTGACTTGGAAGACTTAGTCCACATCCAAATATCTTGGCCTTTGAAATTCCTCTTATGATCCCAACTCTTGGTCTCGCTTCGCTCTTGCAAGTGTTATCTCTTCTGAGCTTATGGACTCAAAACAAGTCCGACTCCTATGCACTTTTTTCGTTACTCCTCCTGAGCTTGATTTATTTGAAGATTTCAATCTCCCACACACACCTTGTGTTCTTGGGATTTTGTCAAACTCAGAATCCAGAGGATTCTTTGAACAAGAAATAATTCTCTCCCTCTTGGCATTCTTCTGCTCGATGCACTCCTTGTAGAGATTTTCCTTACAGAGTATTTATTGACTCTGTTTCTTACTGAACTCAACATTGAGTTCTTCTGTGCACACTTGCACTGTCTCAATTCCCACTTGACAAATCTCGACAGAGTTCTCAGTAACTCTTCTTCTCTTTGAACTCGATACAGAGTTCTTCCTGTGCACTCCTTGCACTTGACTGATGAAGGTTCAACGATATCCCTCCTGAGCTTTCCCTTGAGGTTAAACCTCTATCAACGCACTCTTTGTGGACTATGTGCACTCCTTGCACTCAGAAAATCAAAGATGAGAAACAATTGAAACTCATGCAATACTTCACTAGTTACGCATTCAAACCATGAAAATGCATTAAAAAATATAAAGAATACATACGCATAAACACATGATATGTAGGAAAAATTGCTTTTCTATTATCTCTATGTGTCTATACAGATGATTACAAAAACTGGACTGTAACAAAGCCCCATTTCTCTCAATATATCTCTCAGAACTTCTAAGACCTCCTAAGGCCTCTCTACTCAAGTTTTCTCTCTCTCAAGTCTCCAAAGTCTCAATTCCCCTCATCACAAAAGAAGGCTCTACAAGCTTATCCTCTTCATCACCTTAGTGCCATTGTTGTCTTAGTTACGACACCATACTTCTATGGATAAATTACATAAATGAATGTCTAGACCTGACTATGATCTGGACCTTCTATAGGTAACCATTTAGGGTAACCCCAACCACTACCTGTACAAAGGGATGTCCTGACATTTATATCCTTACAACACAAAAATATATATAGGATTATTTCAAATTTAAAAATGGTAGGGTTGGTGCCTCTCCATTTCTCCATTGCGTGTTTGTGAGCTAGCACATTTGTTGAGGTGGAGCGATACTCCTGCATCATACTCCACTGCTAGGAAAAACATGAGCTTGATCTCGTGAGCTTTTTTTATTTAGTGTTGAAATCCTCTTGGATCCAAAATTCTCTTCTAGAGTTGTCCTCCTGCTCCTCTCCAGCTATGTTGTTGTTGCTACTGCTTCTTCTTCCTCTTCTATTTCTTCCCTGCTACTATGGAAGGATCTCTTCTGTTCAACTCCTCTTTGATGACTACTTCTATTGACCTCAACATCAGCTTCCTGATCTCCTCTATCACCCTATCCAGCTTCTCCAGTGGCTGGCTCTTCTTATGCAATCTTCTTCGCTGCACTTCCTTATTAGTGGGTGGATCGAATTGATCTCCCATGCTGTCCTTACTTCCTCTTGTGGCACTAAGTTTCTTGTTAAGAACCAAACATCAATATAGCATAGAAAAACCTCAAGAAAAGTACTCAACGCCTTGAAAAAGAGATAATATAAGATAATAAGCCTCTTCGAGGGGGCAACCTCCTTTTACCCCACTTAAATGTTCAAGTA
>SNQJ01S0048922.1:0-24423 GCA_010110895.2 Picea sitchensis | reverse complement strand
GACATAAATAAAATAACATTACTAATCTAATATGCCCCAATTAAGTGGTAATGAGCCAATATTAGGGCTTAACATTGCTACTTTGTTGTAGACTCTAGTTACAAAGTCTAATCTTTGAGTTGTTGCTCAGTTTCCTCCTCTAATAGATTGGCTTCTGTCAGCTCCTCTTGTGCTGACATATCTCCAACTTCATTTAATTTCTCACATGGTTGGTATGCTCCTCCATCTGTCTCCAATATAATCTGAAGGATGTGTTGGCTTTGAACCATTACCCTTCTCTCTAGGGCTTCCAATTATGCATATAGATCAGCAAGGTCTTTGTTGTCTGTTTCTCTTTCTTCCATAGGCTCCAGTGCTGTAGTCGTTTCCTATTCAACTTCTTGTCTGAAAAATTTGAGCCATTCTTCTAAATTCTCCTCTTCTTATGTTGGGGTAGACATCAATTTCTGCTCCATTTCTTCCTCTTCTCCTTGGGAAGCTTCTGATATCTTCCCCACCATCATGACATTCGCCACTGGATTTCCTTCTCTTGTTGTTGCATCTGCAACACATTCTCTGGCCTCAATTGGGCTATCTGGTAGGAATATCCGAATTCCCCCAATAATCAGAATGATCCTTTGATCCTCCTCCTGGATGGTGGAAGTATTTAAATCCTCATCATATTCATTCACATGGTCTTCAAATCCACATGCATCTTTATCCATCAACTCTCCTTACTGACATGAACTCACTTCTGAGCTCCTGATATTTTCAAACAGTCTCATTTCTTCCCCACTATGCACCTGGCAATTTGGGAATTCTCTGCTTCTCACTTGGCAGTCTATGAGATCAACCAATCCCATATCATTGTCCACTTGGCAATCTGAAATTTCTGCACAGATCCTCTAGCAGTATGCGAGACCTCCACCTGGTCTCTTTCCATTTCCCACNCAATTTGGGAATTCTCTGCTTCTCACTTGGCAGTCTATGAGATCAACCAATCCCATATCATTGTCCACTTGGCAATCTGAAATTTCTGCACAGATCCTCTAGCAGTATGCGAGACCTCCACCTGGTCTCTTTCCATTTCCCACCTGGAAACTTGAAATTCAGTTTCTGCCCACCTGGTCATTTATGAGATCTTCATATGATCTCCTCTCCTCCTCCTCACTGAGATTCCTTCCAGATTCTGGCTCATAGATGTGAACCACTTCCTCTTTATCTCTAAGGATTTTGACATACCTCAACCACCTCTTTAACAATTGTTGCAGTCCACTAGTCAACAATATATTGACTGGACACTTCACCTTCTTCTTCATGGACCACTTATACACCCAATGTGCTTTTTCATCTTGCTACATTTTAAATGCAAGATTCTCCATCCTCTCTCTTATCTCAACGATCTCCAAATACATCTTTGTATTTCATTTCTTCTTGCGGCCTTATCTTCGACCACATCCATGGACTTCAATAGCCATTCCCACCTTCTACCTGCCCTCCTGGAAATCCTATGGATTACTCTACACCTGCGAGCATCTCCATCTTCTCTCATAGCTCACCTGACTATTTTAGATTTTTTCTACTACATTCATGCAACAACCTTCTCAGAGAGCATCAATACTCTGCGTCCTTCACTTGTTGTCTACAAAAAAACTTCTGTTTATGATACCACATGATGTTATCAGGTCATCTCCTTTTACTATCTCACCCTTTGCCTATTGTCTACAAAATTTTTTTATGGCTCTGATACGTATTAGAGTATTTTCTTTATCTAGTCTCTGCTACAAAAATTAAAAATCTGAGCTATGATACCAACTGATGGTATCAAACTATCTCTTCTTTAGTGTCTTCTCTCCTCGACCTACAAAAATCAATTCTGCAAAAAGGCTCTGATACCACCTGATGCATCCCCCCTCCCCTTCCGGGGTTCTGTGACCTCTCGGTCTCTGGATCATTCCAATTGTTGAGTCGTATCGACTCTTCGGGCTACTAATTCAACCCAAATCAAACATGCACAGGTCCCTTTCCTTCCTTTGGCACATGTCCTGTGACACCCACACCCTTTGTCTGTGCATTCTAGCGCTCTTCAATTCACAAGAACTAGTTCCTTTTCACAAGTCCCTTCTTCATATGTCCCTGGGATGTGCCCTTATGCTAATGCCTAATTGTGGGCATGGGAAAGAGTGGTTTCCAACCAACCCTCTTTTCACGTCGCAATCCTTTTCATGCTGACACGTACCCCGTCACTAAAATGATGGTTGAAATTACAGACTGCTCAAGGAATATTATCGTTCGAGCATGTCCTAGACCTGCAATCCCTTATGTCCGTCAATCTCTTCTCCTTTGGTGTTTCCTATGATCAATGAATGCTATCAATATTTTTTCCTCCCTTCTTTCCTCTTTCCACGCGTCTCCCCAGACCTCCACGATATGTTGACATGTAACTCCCCTCTGGATCAACGACTCTCATTGACTCCTCCTTTCCGGTCTTCGGGAGTCTCAACTCTCAAACTCCATTCTCCTCTATATGGAAATATCCCAGAGTGGAATATCTTTTGGCACCTATCCCCTTGAATCTACATCCAGGATCTCCTCCGTGGGTCTAAGCTTCGGGAATCTCAAATTCTCACCTCTGCTGACTGGGTATCTCTTGGAATGGAAGATCTTCTTACATATATCCTCCTAGATCAATAGTATTTCTCCCTCTTTGGGACTTTGACCTCCTCAACCAGATCAATGGTCCTCAAACTCCCTTCTCGATCAACGATCAATATCTTCTCTGGGTCTTCAGAATTTTCCTCCTCCGTTTTCTTCCATAGTTCTAGATCTGGCACCATGTGTCCTCCTTCACATCGACAAATATCATTGCTTCAGGTTTTTGGGCTTTAGAAATCTCAAATGTGAAACTCCTGCCTCCTTGTGTCTTTTACCCAGAGCTGCTAATCCTCTTCCGCATGTCTCCTCCTCGAATCAACGACTGAAGTTTACTTCGAGTCTTTACCTAGAGTGCATGGATCTATGTCACATCTGCCTTGATCTGATAGCTATGAATCACTCCGGAACTTCACCTAGAATGCTCAGATCCTTGCCATGTCTCCTTTTGATCTGACAGCTATAGATCACTTCAACCTTAAGAGGCATTTTTCCATGAGTGCTTCAGAAAATTTGATTTAAGAGTGGTGGGTGAAAGATTTATTAGAAATACACGATAAACATGTGAGGAATATTTAAGGTGAATCTCACATTTTATGGAAAGAACAACGTACTGAGACATTAAGAAATCAACAGTTCTAATGGATGTATCAGATCATTAAATCATGCATCAAACAATAAACATTTCAATACATTTAAATCCATGGAGGTACCCTTTGCATATCATTAAAGACATGAAAAAATGACAAGAAGTCGTCATACATCCAGAGGAAATCACTTCAGTATCATAAGTTGTACAACACGTAGTTACAATAAACGTGTCATAAAAGGTGTTTCTCAATCTTTTATTAATGGTGATTAGATACAAGAATCCAAAAATGAGATGAGAGGAACATGTGCACAAAAAGAAGCACAAACTGAAGCATAACGTAGGGGATGAATCTGTTAAATCTTGCAACCTTAAAAATATTTGTGTCTGAGGGGATCTTGATCAAAAAACTCTGGTTATAAGATACTCTTAAATTTCCCAAAGTTTCGACCCTAAAAATGAGCTCCTTTTGATGATTTATAGTTGTTTATATTTGTAGTAAAACCACTCTTCTAGACCAATATTGCTTCTTGAAAATGGTTTCTTCTTGTCATAATATTGATACCATCTCTGATATTTTAACCATTCCCAGATTACCAACTTTTCTTACCTAATTTTACTGGGAAGAAACCATTTTTTATCGCCAAATAGGACCTATTGATACTATTGTTGACTGTGTTCTCATCCAATTGAGCCTTTGTTTGAATCCTTCTAAGTATCTCAATCGATTCCAATTAGTGCGTTTTAAATTTTTCACTATGAATACCGAGATGATAGGATAAACATTTACTTCCAGCTGACAATGCCCAATAACAAAGTGTTACAACCCTAAATTGCACCTAACATGCATACCTGGCAGAAGGCCATATAACTTGCTATCTTTACCAAGCCATTATTGAACAACTCTTCTAAAAGCCATCATTTTGAATGTGTGCGCACCCTACACCATTACTGCCCACGTACACATGCTTTCCGAGCCACTACAACTTGCGTACACTCACATAATATCACAAAATGTGGAAATTTGCATAGGATACTAGATTTTGGGCCATTACTTAACCATTTTATTTCCCATAGCCAGTCACCCCAACCTTTACTATCCTTTTTGTCCTATAAAAGAAGGGGTTGGGGTCCCATTGCAAAAGGAGAGGCACAAGAGAAAAGAAACTCTGCCCATTTTATCAATCCCCCTTTGCCCCAATTGTAAAGCCCTTACCATTTCCCTAAGAGAGAACTGAAGAGGAGGAGAAGATGTGGAAGAATTTGGTGCATGGTGAAGAGGATCCCAGGACCAAGTTCAAGGAGCAGTGTCGGTCTCATGTTGTAAGCGACTTTTGTGAGATTAATATAAAGAAGTATTTTTTTCGTCCCAACAAATGACCTCTTGAACTAATATGATTTGCTTACATTTCTTGTTTATGATGTCTAATACACTAATCTATATATATAATGCATGCTTTTAGTTTCTTGTTTGTCTTTTAGGTCATCCTTAGGAGGAGATTTGCAGTCAGGAAACAACCAAGCACAAAGGGATCGACATTGGACGTGAAGTTTAAGGTAGGCCTACCAAATCCCTTTTTCTTGTCTTTTATGTATGATTGTGGGGTAATGTTGGGATAGTGATAAAAAGTAGGAGACTTTAGATGGTTATCTTGTCTATACTTTAGTCCCTTTGTGTAGTTCATAGAGGGTTTTTCCCGCTATAGCAGAATTGGCGACCGTACTGGGGAAGCCTCTAGGGTCTTTGGGGATTTTTATTTTTGGGTGCTTTGAATCGGTTTATTCACTATTTTTTGAGTTTCTATGAGCTTCTGTGTCATCAAGGGATGTTGGTCTTCAATACCAGTACTCCCTGCCTATGCTAGACTATTATTTTTTCATTTTTTTGAGGCGTTACAGAGGTGTACGTGACCTATAGTGGGCCTGCACGCGTGCATATGCGCCCTACCTTTAGACAACCCGCATACATACGTTAGTTGTTGAAGTGACAATAGCATGCATGTGTTGAGAAGATATTTTCCAAAGAAGAGGCAGTCATCCCCTTCCCTGTCATAAGTCATACTTCTCAGGTGTCTTCTTGATCTATCCCTGGTCTCTTTTTTAGCAGTCTGTAGCCTAGGTTTGACCTTAGCATAGATTTCTTTTCATAAAAATATTTCTTGTGTTTTCTTTAATAGGGTTTTTAGACAAGCTGGTGAGTCTTCTTGGATCTGCCTGTTTGGTATTGTCGATGACTCTCTGCAATCTACGATTGGGCCAAAATTTATTTCTTGGTCCTGTCTTGTCAGTATTTTTCCCTTTTTTTCTTTAGAAGAAAAGAAATTTGTTTTCAAATTTCTTGTTTTGAAGCATAAAACAATAAAAAAAACTTTTATTACTTTGTTTGGTAAAGTAGTTTAGGTTAGTTTCTTTGTTTACCAAGGAAAAATAATCTTTTCTTAAGTTCTTTACTTGAATGCTTGGGACATTAAGTAGCTCGTAGTCGAGTGAAATATTGTTTTGAGTTTTTCTTTTGAAAAGATCTGAGAAAAGTAGTTACGAAAAGTTTGTTGAAAGAGTTTCAATTGGCAAATCTTTATTTGTGAAGAAAGAATTACTTTTGTTTCCAGTATCATCTTATGCTCTTCTCTTTCATCTCTTAAAGAACATCACTGGTTTCAGTTTCGTCCATTTTGACTTAAGACAATCACTAAAATTAATGCCTAATTAAAAGTTATTAGAATTTGTGTTTGAAGGGTTCATCAATTTAGTCCAGGCTAGAGCCTTGGTTTAAAATTAGAGAGGAAACTCTTCAAGGATAAAAAAACAAACATAAGAGTCTGAGCTAGGGAGTGCTTGAAATTCCAGTAACCATGAAAGTTTTTCGGGACCCCTCTCTAACACAGGGGCTAAACACGAGGTCATGTGTGGAAAGGTAGCAGAGATAACCCCTCCAAAGCCAGAGCAAGTGTAGTGGGGAACACATATAGAGGGCTTATCTTGGGATTTCGTTGATCGCATTTTCCATGGAGCTTCATTCTCGAATCTGTTTGAGGTCCTCAGTCGTCTTCTGGAACACCTGCTTTCGATACCCTTGATAGGTTTCGAGCTTGATACCCTTCTCATTGTGGTATACTCGACTATCGACTGTACCCGCTTGGTGACTGTTCACGCGCTGGCAACCTAGTTTCCTTTATCTTAGTGACTTACATAGGTGACTACAGGGCTATACCATAGTACCTAGGGCAGAAATCGGGCCATGATTTGTAGAGTATACCCGTAGGGTTCTTCTGTATTCGAGTTTCACTTGCACCGGTAAGTTTCTCTAGTGTTGGTTGTTGTAACTGTTCTTCCAACTAGCTAGTGATCTACTTGTCTTACCTCATAGGAAATTTTTCTAGTCTGTGCTGGTTTTTTAAACGATTATAGAAATCCCTAGTGTCTCATTGATATTCTCTCACAGTGGAGGATTAGGAGCTCTGCCGATCACGAAGGCTTTTGGGCCTATCGCCGGTTGATCTCAAGCCACCCCCGCCACTGCTAAGGCGAAAACTCGACCAACAAGGGTATTTTGAGGTGATTGGGTTACAGGAAACGGTGACTGACTCATATCTGAGAGGAGAACATTCGATTCCATAGGAACCAATCATTTCGGACCTCAGAGCGCAAGATATTGGTCCGTATAACCCTCTGATCACTAATCTATCGGTGCCCATTGGTGTACAGGTTCAACCTTACGAGCGTCAGGTAGTTTCACAAGAAGTGATGGAAACAAATGTTGCTACATATTTAAGGAATACTCATATTTCCTCTATGGTTGTCACTACAGGGGGTGTTCCGCCTCCTAACCAACCATTGTCGGTTTGGACCACTATGGTCTCGAATGCTTCTACCTAGGGAAATGGTTTGATTCTATCTATGGAAACAATCACTGCTCCATTCAGCCAGAGTGCAACATGCCCTCTGTTTTCATATGGGATGCTTAGTTTTTCTACGAACTCTTTCCTTTCCTCCTCCACTCTACATACTTTAGGTCTAGGGGCAGGGAGCTCGAACGCTCCTCTGCAAGGATCCTTGGGGGGCACTTCGGCTCCCTATAACACTTTCCCTTACGAAGGGGGTCATATACCTCCTTTGTCCCCTTCGCTTGGCGATGCCCACTAGCACTCCATCGGGACGAACGCAAACTATAGTTAGTTTGGAGTAGGCAGTCAAGGACTTCCTACTTATAGCATGTCGGTAGGTTCGACACCGTTCTCTTTTTTTTACATGTTTCGTAACAATGATTTCTTGTCAGCTGCCATATCGGTCGGGGGCAACCTTGATTATAGACAACAACATCATGTACAAAGTACTATTCCTGCACAGGGGAAAAACTTAGGAATTCATTCCTCACAAGGACCTTGGAATCCATGGCAGGGATCAGTTCCCTCGTCAGGGATGCCGACTAGGGGAAACCCCTTCCATATCCAATGGAGCCCTGGGAAAGGCTCAACACCTATGCCCATCGGATCAGCAGGGAGCAACCCTTCCCAAAATCCTTGGAATGAGACACAAGCCCAACCCTTTACATCCTATTACGGGAGTCAATTGATGACATCTAAACAAGCACAAAATCTGTACGTTGGTCATGACCATGGTTATTACCAGAACTCTGGCTAGTAACCTAACTTTTCCTAACAACTGGTGCCAGCCAAACTCCAGGCTCCTTTTTCCCTAGTTACAATCAACAACCCAAATTATCATTTCTGGCAACTCTGTACTTACTAGACTTAACAAGGTTATTAAATGACCCGATCTGTCATGATCCTCTTTGGACCCTATGCCGACCAAGTTGCCTTCGGACATCCCAAAGTTTGAGGCCAAGCCTAACGAAGATCCAAGCGATCATGTGACTACCTTCCATTTATGGTGCTCATCCAATTCTTTGAGAGACGACTCCATCCAGTTGCGTTTGTTTCAACGCACTCTCATCAGGAGTGCGGAAAAATGGTACATCAAGTTCGACCGCTTAAGATACTCTTCCTTCGATGAATTGGCAATGGCTTTCTTAAACCATTTCCAATTACCTATGAGATATGATGCCGACACCGAATTGTTGACCAACTTTGAGTAGACAAAAGCCGACAATATCTCTGATCACATCCGAGAATGGAGACGCCAGAAGAGTTTGATAAAAGTTCCAGTGCCACCAACATTCCTGCTAGAGTGGTTCCTTAAGTCTTTGGTACCTCAGTTATCTAAATATGTTGCAACCTCAGGGGTCTTTTCCGAGGAAGAAGTAATAATGAGAGCCCAATAACTAGAACTGATTTACTCTCAGTCTGGTTTACTTTACAAAGTTTTACCAGATGCACCACGGTCGATACTTGACAAGACCAGATAGAGATCTGGACCACATGCCAATGGTATTGTAGGTTCAGCGCAAACGAAGCATGCTGATCAACTATCGAATCAATTGCAACAATTGGTAATACATCATAAAATGGCCAACCAAACCACTGGTTCAACTGCTCTCCCTACTCAAACATTAGATGTACACAGTGTGCAATTGACAAATCCAAAGGCAACCCAACAGCCTAACAGAAAGAAGAAACAATGAAAGAAGGGTAAGGGGGATAAGAAACCTACCAATAATGTTGGTGAGGGAAACACTGAAAATAAAAAGTCGAAGTATCCTTGTAATATTTGCAAGGAAGACCATCCAACTCACCAGTGCCCTCAGCTTGTAGAGGCCTAGAAGTTATTCGAACATCAACTGCCTACCATGTTAATGAATCCATTTCTGCATGGGAAAAATTTAGCTCAAGCCTCTTCAAGCGCGAAAGGGACTGGTCAGGGACCCCCTCCGTCTTTGAGAAATCCTTTGTCTGTGAATGTGTACATGATGAAAGGTAGCATTGACATAATGACTAGGACACACGATTACGAAATGCCAAACACCCATGAGAAGGGTAAAGAAGCCAAAAAAACTTCTCTTCGTCTCCAGATTGAGAAGATGTTGGGAGAAAAAATTACACGCATCCCCAAAGGTGCGTTCAAGAAAGCTTCTCACAACCCAAATGCAAGGGTTGACCATAAATACTCTGTGGTGGAGGATTTTTCACAAACCCCTTATGAAATGTCATCTTTGGAACTCCTCCAGAGCTACCCTTCCCAAATAAAGGCTTTGTTAGCTTCCTTAGGATTTTCTGAGACTTCTAATCCGAGAAAGATCATGCTTGATACAACCGACTTAAAACCTTGTCTTCCTTACCATGTAGCGTTTCAGATAGTAGTGTATTACACCACAAAAACGTTTACTCGGAACATTTTCTACATAGTGGTTGATGAGGGTGCCTCGACATGCATGATGTATTTGGTATGTTGGAAGGCCATCGACCAACCTGGTTTTTCTCCATCACCTACCCTTCGTACCGATTTCTACAGTCGTTTGTTCTGACCACATGGAATCATCCCCTCTTTTCTACAATCCCTTGTTAAGAAGGAGTTGGACCTACGCTATGCAAGAAGTGGTCGCGACAATTTTCTGAGTCTTGTTGTTTCCACATGAGGGTCAGATTATGACCATTGATTAGTTATCTTTATCCCATCCTGACCCTTCATCGGGGGTATCCACGGTCCCAATGATTGATAACCCTCAGCCCAATATCATCAACGTAGGGGATGGTTTGTGCCCACATTTTATGGGTACTTTCGATCACCTGCCTCCGACCGACAATTTCCATTACATGTTAGTTGTCCCCGACTAGCCTAGGGCCGAAATCTTTCAAATCTCGTTGTTTTGCACGACTTACTTTAACGATCCATGGAATATTCCTTCCCATCATCCATGATGGAAGGGACATGGCACCATGGCATTACCATGCCTTTGTCCATGGCAGAAGTTGTGTACTCTATAGTCCAACAAGTTTCCACCGACCCTGATCCAACTCCCACACAGAAGTTGGATCTATTTCTCGAGCCTACATGGGCTCAAGGTTCCCTCACTGATACTGATTCTTTAGACTTAGTATTGCTCTCAGACGGGGTGATTATTGAGGCAATGACTAGTCTGGACAGGCCCTGGGATGATCTTCATCACCAATCTTACTTCTTCCGAGAGTTAAGAAGAATTGAAGAAGGTGAATTCATTCTGACTATGACTGGAGATAAGGCTTGTCTTATCAATCCTTTGGCTATGCACGTTGTTTACGCTGAAGGAAATATGGAAAACATTGCTCAAATGATACCTATCGATATCTCTAGAATCCATGGCATCATGGAGAATATCTTCGTCGGAGTGGACTACTCTCCCGAGGAGATTCAAATCTACACATATTTATTTAAATAAATCCATGACGTTTTTTCCTGGTCTTATGAGGAAATTCTAGGAATATATCCAAGAATCATCGAACATGAAATCATGACATATCCTGATGCCAATCTGGTTCGATAGAAGCTTCATCCAGTCAATCCTAGGAAAGCAACAACTATTAAGGTTGAAGTAGAGAAACTACTCCAAGATGGTTTCATCTACACCGTCCAATTGACTCAATGGGTGTCAAATCTCGTTCCACTCAACAAAAAATAGGGTACAATTCACGTATGTATGGACTTCCGTGATTTGAACAAGGTTTGTCCAAAAGCAAATTTCCCCACACCATTTATTTACTAGATAGTTGATGAATGTGCAGGTTGTGAAGCCTTTTCTTTGATGGATGGTTTTTTGGGATACAATCAGATACAAATCAAGCTCGAAGACCAACAGAAAACCGCTTTCATCTGTCCATTGGGTACATTCGCTTATCGGAAGATGCCTTTTGGTATAAAAAATGTTGGAGCTACATTTCAGTGGGCCATGTCTTTTTCTTTCCATGACCCCAAACACATAGTCGAGGCTTATCTTGATGATTCAGCATCTCGATCTTGCAAGAGATTTGATCATCCTGCACACCTCTAACTTATTTTTGAGTGATGTCTCTACTACCAGATTCACTTGAATCCAAACAAATGCAGTTTTTGCATCACATCGGGTCATCTGCTAGGTTTTATAGTTCCGACAACAGGGATCATGGTCGATCCTCTAAAGGTTGAGGCAATAGTTCAGTTGCCTCCCCCGTGCACAATCCCTCAGTTTCAGAGTCTGCAGGGAAAAGAGAACTTTTTACGGCGATTCATCGTGAACTATGCTGATATCACAAAGGGTTTTATGCGTTTACTAAAGAAGGATGTTCCTTTCCATTGGGATGAAGCCACTCAATTCTCTTTTGAAGCGTTGAAACGCACCCTCACGTCTACCTATCTGCTTTGACCACCCAATTATAATAAATATTTCTTATTTTACTTGGCCACTACGGAGTCGACCATCTCTATGATCTTGGTTCAAGAGGATGATTTTCTCTCAGAATATGTGATTTATTACCTGAGATGAGGTTTGGTTGGACCAGAACTCAATTATTCCCACATTGAAAAACTTGCGTTGGTAGCATTTCATGTTGTCCAACGGTTCCATCATTACATCTTGTTTCGCAAGATCACTTTCATTGATGTTGTGAATCTATTTCAATACATGTTGACACGACATGTAATTAGTGGAAAGATCAGTAGATGGATAGTTATCCTCTAGGAATTCGAATGGATTTTGTTTCGGCGAAATCCAAAAAGTCGTTGGTCTTTGCAGAACTCATTTCGGAACTTCCAGTCAAATCAGGTGATGTTATACCCAAAGATCCATTTATCAAAGGAAACATGTTTCTAATTTCATCTTCAGACCCCTGGTACAGAGATATACTAGTGTATTTCCAGAATTTTAAGTTCCCTACCTCTGCTTCTCATGATGAGCATTGTCGTATACGCCATCAGACCAAAAAATATCTCATACTCAAGGATACTCTGTATCGTCAAGGTGTATATTGCATCCTTCACCGATGTCCCACCCATGAAGAAGCGAAAATTGTGCTTAACGGTTTCCACATTGGAGCATGTGGTGGTCATTTGTCTAAGTTGGCAACATCCCAAAAGATTCTACGAGCCGGTTAATTTTGGTTGACATTAATCAAAGATTGTGTTCAATCGGTCAAGAAGTGCCACCGGTGTCAGATATTCTCTTGGAAGATGAGGGCACACCCCACTCCCATGTTTCCCATCATCACAGTTGGTCCCTTCACCAAGTGGGGGATTGATTACGCTACATGCAACCCTCTTTTTGCAAGGGGGCACTGTTATATCATCGTTGCAGTAGACTACTTCACGAAGTGGGTCGAAGCTATGCCAACATTTAAAGATGATGGCAAGACTGCATCTCTCTTTTTGTTTAACTAGAAAATAACAAGGTTCAACATCCCGAGAGAGATTGTCACTGACCATGGTAGTCACTTTCAGAAAAAAAATGATGTCTGAGTTAACATCAAAGCTTGGTTTGAGGAAAGAACATTCATAACCCTACTACACACAAGCCAATGGTAAGGTGGAAGCTGTGAATAAATCCCTGAAGACTATTTTATAGCAAACGATCAATTTGGCCAGGTCAAATTGGCATTTGATGTTGTACTCGACATTATGGGCCTACCGAACGTCTATTAAGATTGCAACCGGTTTCTCACCTTTTCAACTCATTTACAGGCTGGAAGTAGTATTTCATATAGAGTGCCAAATCCCCTCTCTAAAGTTAGAAATACAGTTATTTCCAAACACTTCACCGCTTAAAGAGCGTTTATTATATCTTGAGCAGCTTGATGAGCAATGTCGGGATGCAGCCTTGGCTAACGAGGCTCACAAACATAAAGTCAAGTGTCAGTATGATTGGTTTGTTCATCCTCATATTTTCTCTGAAGGTGACCTTGTCCTAGTCTATGAAAAAGATAAGGACCCCCTAGGGGTAGGAAAGTTAAAACCCATGTGGTTCAGACCTTTCATTGTAAAGGAGGTTCTAAAGAAGGGTTCTTATTGTTTGGTGGATTTTGAGGGAAATGCTTTGGCAGAGCCTAGAAATGGGTTCTACCTCAAGAAGTATTACTTGTAGGTGGGTTGTCTTGGGTGAATTCTTGTAACATATGTATAGTTCCTCTACATTTTCTTTTTAGTTTTGTATTTTTGGTTTTATGGACGTGTCATTTTTTATGTCATCTTTTTCACTGTGGAAGATTTCAAGTGAATCAGAGGTGTTCACTGGGTTTGCAAATGACGGTAGCCGATACACTCAGAGGCTTTCTTTCACAACTAGGGTGATTTTCACACCTCAGGGCCAATTTCTATCTTCAAGAGGTATTTATTTAGGTGACGTCACAAAAAATGTCATTGAATACAATGTAGTCTTAGAGTTGCTTCGTTGTTGCATGGTATCTCTCACCTTTGGGTCTACTTATATGCTCAGCTGGTTGTGTCTCAGTTAAATGGGGTTTACCGCATTTACGATCCTAAACTACACTGATGGTTCCTTAGGGTACGTCTCTTAGAACAAAGTTTTGATTACATTACGTATAGCCATGTTCCTAGGAGATTGAATCAAGTCACAGATACTCTAGCTAATCATGTATTAGATTGGCATATTTCACACATGTAAGAAAAAGCACACACACGAACATGTAAATACATTTGTAAAATAGATGTAATCCATAAGACATAAAAAAGATGGAAAAGATCCATATATATATATCAAAAAATATTAGAGTACATGGGTGGGCGCAAGCACCTCAAAAATATGTCCAGTCATAATCACAGGGCTTATGCCCTCAAAAATATACAAAAGGTGCTCTCGGTGTGTAAGTAGTCTAGCCTAGCTAAGGGTATGGCCTGTTGGCCCTGCTGTAGTGAAAAACGATGTTTTCCAAACAATGAAAAAGATGGACCTAGGTCCATGGCACACCAACTACGTGAGGTTGCATCAATGGTGGTAGGTCCTCGATCTCTGCCATTGGGACTGTACGAGTGAGCACGGTAAGGTTCCTCTCCACCCGTCTTAAAAATCTATTAGCCTCTCCAGCCGGAGGCCCCCATGCTACTATTGGTTATGCCTCTGGTCAAGGATGCCACCTAGTCCTCGCGAAATCTGCCAGACTCACTAGTCCCACATCTGCACTTAACAGATACATACTTGTTAGATACTCTAGTACAAAAAAATTATATATATAAAAAAGAAATAAAAATTAAATAACTTTGAAAACAAAATCATACCTAACTCTCCTCACTCTACTCCGGGAGGTACGTCCATGTTAGGGTCCCTAGAGAAGTCGATCTTGGCATAGGGGTAGTCCTCTATCACTGGAATATGCCGAGACCACCAGCCAAAAAACTTGTCATCGAAGGCCTCAATGGTCCTCCCCCCACCCTGTCACGGAAACAACATTGCCCATTTGCATAGAACAGAGAGAGTGCCCTCGTACGTCTCTCGAGGACTGAGACTGGGTACCCTCTCAAAGAAGAAAGAGCACAAAATGGTCCCAAACCCAAAGTTCCTATGCAACCGCACTTGATAATCAGTCAACTGTCTCTTCATGCATGTCATCATGGTTGTGCTCCCATCAATTTTTTTTTCATTTAAGCATTGAAGTGCACAATGCATGTGCACCCAGGAATCTTGATGCAAAGTTGCGGATCCAGTGATTTGCCTAATGAGTAGAACAATTTCTTTCAGTGGTAGGTTGTTGATATTATGAATAGGCACCTAAGAACCTGGTTTCTTAGTACCAGCCTCACAGTGGAGTCCAATCAACTCCTCGATATTGTGTGGCCTGGGGGGAAAAGAGCATAGGTTGACTGGTTCCCCTCTCCTTGAGAGGCCAGTCAGAAAATAGATGTCCTCAGTCATCGGAGTCAACGACTGTCCCTCGAGCATGAATGCCTCCGCATTCGGGTGCCAATAATTTACCAAGGCATTTAGCATCCTAGGTTGTGCCCTCATGAACGAACATTGGAGAATTTTAGAAACCCACATTGTGCTAGGACAACTATAGCAGCGGGGTCTTCTGAGACCAAAAAATCAAAGTCCTCATGTTCCCTCTCTTTCCAATGAGTATATATCCTGCAAACACACAAAAAAATGGAGAGTTAACACTTTCATTCCTTCTTTTTTTCCACTTATTGGGGGTGTACGCAGGTTGTATTGAGGACAGTCACGTGTACACATGGGTTGTTCTTGGACAAACCCATGAACACGTAAGGCCAACCCTTTTAAAAGGTCAACGCCCCCCCCCAAAAAAAAAAAAAAATACAAAAAGGAGGAATGGAAATGCAGGAGGGGATAATTTATACTTACTTGGTCCAAGCATAAGTTCGTTTTGTCCATTGAATCTCCCGTAATCAACTCTTTTGACAAAGGGGTGTTTTTTGACTTTTGGTCAATTCTCAATTCATAAAAGTGATAATGAGATGCCAAAATTATATTTATAGACTCTTTTGGCCCTTTTTGTCATTTTTTTTCGAACCCTTTTTGTCGTTTTTTCTAACTTAAAAATCATTTAGTATGGTTCATGAGTTTCTTATGGAATGTTACGATAAGTGTTACTTTGGGTATTGGGAAACGTTTTGGAGAGTTGGGTCATTTTAAAGGTATTTTGGTAAAAAGACATTTTTTCAACTTTGTGCATGTAAGTTAGGTTTCCACCTCCACTTGTTGCACCTCGTTGTCTTTTCTACTTTTCCATAGGATCGATCCCACCGAATTGTGACACAAAACCCTCACTCTTTCTCTAGAAGTGTCGTAATTTAGTGGTAGAGCCTACCTTCACATGGATGCCCTAGGTAGATCCTGGTTGCTTTTTGGTGTCCATGCTGTCACTAATGACTATAGGCTCGAGAGTCCTTATTAGTTTTTCCTGATTACGAGTATGAGCCTCATTTTCATGATTCATTATCACTCTTGACCTCACCCTCAGGACTCCCAAAACACAACAGGTCTTCTTTTAAGCCCTTTTCAGACCCTCTAAATATGAAAAGATTGTCGAGTGATCTTGTTTCCCTTCACACTCGCTAAACTGAAATTTGAAGGCACATATGTTCAATGGTAGTTTACCCCTTTTTCGATATGGATGGTCAAAAGTACGAACAAAGGTATACTCTAGGAGCCTCGGTTCTCTAGAAGAGTATTCTCAGGTATATATTTAACCCTTTTTTGGGCTTGAGGGCTAAACTTACGAAAAAGGAACCCACACAGAGTCCATAGTTAAGCTCTTTCCAGACTCCCTAAAATTGAAAAGATATCCGGGTGACCTTGTTTCTTCACACTCGTTAAATTGGTCCAGAAGAACATCCATGACGGAGTCCATAGTTAATCTCTTTTTAGACTCCTTAAAAATGAAAAGATTGCCGAGTGATATTGTCTTTGTCACGCTCATTAAAATGATTTTGAATAGACGTATTTTTGGTGCTAGTTTACCCCTTTTTCGAACTGACTAGACTACCTTTGAAAAAGGTACCCCAGTGGAGTCTCCTTTTACGCTTTTTCAGACTCTCTAAAAATGAAAAACCATCGATCTTACCTTCTCTGGGCTCCTTAAAATCACATCGAAGGACATTATCATTATGTCTTATTAATCACATTTACATTCCTGCATCTTTGGCCTAATGTTGGCTCCATGTCTCTCTCAACTGAACCATCTAAAGCATGCCTTATATGCAATCCTTGTAGCACTTTGCCTTCGCGTCTTGACACCTTGACCCATGAAGGATTTTTGTCGAGTGGCCTTTTCCTACATATGTTCCCTTTCTCTAAGCATCAATGTGTTCGTTGCACTTGGAACTAGTATATCTGCGACACTCGATCCTCCTTTGTAACGTAACATTCTTTATTCTTTTTCAAGCTTCCCAAAATTATTGAAAAAGACAAAAAAATCAAATATACCCCAAAAAGAGGAAGGGAAAAGTATTTTCTTTGGTTGACAGCACAATGAGTCATGCTTGGACAAAGCACATGCTTCCATTTTTCCAAGGGAAGTCTTGCTATACTTGAGTCGACCCTTCTGCAGTTTGTCTCTTGTCCTCATGCCCAGTCACCCTGAAAGACCAATCAAGTCCTTGCTCAAAATCAATGAAGTTCTATGCCTGATCATCAAGATCCTCTTGTTTGTTACTGATGATCCATATAATACCTCTGGGTAGTGAAGTCGTACACTCATATTACACTCCTACCCAAGTTCTGAAGATTATCAAGTTGTTTCTCGAGCTCTGAAAGCCTCATCTCCAGCCATCAGGCATCATTGGCTCCTTAAAAATGGATACTATACATGTATATATATTTTTTATTTTGAGATGTAGATACGATGTGTATTGCTCGTGGCTACACTTTATATAGTTATATGACATGGATCTACAGTTTATTTGATTGGAAGCCATGATTTTATTTCATCCCGAGCATGGGTATGCCCACCACGGTGAGACAAATTCTTATTTTTGCAGATGGCACCTCCTAAACTCCGGTCCCTAGGCTCACTCATGTCGTATAGTGGTGAATATTTGTAATGTATTTCGTTCATCAGATTCTCTTCTGACCTCACACATTAGGGGGCATCTGTTATAATCCTAAATTGCACCTAACATGCATACTTGGCATCAGACCATCTAACTTGCTATATTTACCAAGACATTATTGAACAACTCTTCTAAAAACCATCATTTTGAAGGTGTACGCACCCTGCACCATTACTGCCCACGTACACACACTTGATGAGCCATTACAGTCCACGTACACTCACATAATATCGTGAAATGTGGAAATTTTCATAGGATACTGGTTTCTAGGCCGTTACTTAATCGTTTAACTACCCATAGCCAATCATCCCGACCGTTACTGTCCCTTTTGGCCTATATAAAAAGGGGTTGGGGTCCCACTGCAAAAGGAGAGGCACGAGAGCAAAAAAACTCTGCCCATTTGATCAATCCCCCTTTGCCCCAATTGTAAATCCCTTACCATTTCCCTAAGAGAGAACTGAAGAGGAGGAGAAGATGCAGAAGCAGTTGGTGCATGGTGAAGAGGATCCCAGGACCAAGTTCAAGGAGCAGTGTTAGTCTCATGTTGTAAGCGACTTCTATGAGATTAATATAAGTAAGTACTTTTTATCTCCCTCCATATGACATCTTGAACTTATATGATTTGCTTACATTTCTTGTTTATGATGTCTAATCCACTAATCCATATATAGAATTCATGCTTGTAGTTTCTTGTTTTTCTTTTGATGAATGCAGGTCAGCCTTGGGATGAAATTTGCATTCGGGAAACAACCAAGCGCAAAGGGATCGACACCGGACATGGAGTTTAAGGTAGGCCTACCAGATCCCTTTTTCTTGTATTTTATGTATGATTGTGGGGTAATGTTGGGATAGTGATAAAAAGTAGGAGACTTTAGACGGTTATCTCTGCCTACACTTTAGTCCCTTTGTGTAGTCCATAGAGGGGTTTTCCTACTATAACACACAGAGCACGATTGGCCAATCCGTTGAATCCTCTGCTTCAATTTTCTCCAGTGCTCAGGTCGGATTTTCGAATACACATTAGGGTTGGATTCCCGAATGTCCTTCAAAACTCAAGGACAATCTCATGATACCAAAGAAGGAAATCCTTCCCTTAGATAATTTTAGAACACACTCAACCAACATATGCAGCCAATATGGTTCATAATCCACTCATGAGCAGAGGGTTTACGTAGGTGGGTCATCATTTGAAACACCTGCCATTTGAGTAACTAACGTTTAGAAATAAAGTTACTCTCATATTGTTGGCTCATGATCTTCATGGTTTTCCCTTATAAGATATTGACATGTGTTTATGCATATAGCTAGCAAGAGGTAATGATTTTCCACACTTGGTATGATCCATGGAGATCCTAGGCTCATGTGAATACACTTGTTGAGGTGATGAGTGAAAGGATGTGAATGTGAGGCTAGATGTATTGTTGCATGTCACATATTTTCCAATGTATTTGGAAGATGTTTAGTGAATCCTCCACTCGCCTGAGACATTCTCCCTTGTACCCTTGTTCGAAACACAAGTCCTTTTCCCACTAATCGAAAACCTTTTAAAACTTGGAAAAAATGAGTGAAATTTGGATTATATCATACTAACTTCACCATGGACCGATGGACACATGGCAGCTTTAGATTAGTCCTTATCAGTGCTAAGGTGTCCTATAGGACTCATCCTTTGTGTGGCTAGGATTGATATGGAAACCAAAATTCTAGTGGGACTTTTCTGTACAGGTGGTGATCCTTGTCATGCTCAAGAATATGTGTCAATGACTTGTTAAGCCCTCAATGGCTTCGTCGGTGTCTAGGTGGACTATTGCATTGGATCTAGGTGGCATTGAGTGAATGGACAACTATGCACTGATTTGGAGGATAATGTATCATGGAGGGATTGAAATACCACTAACATGACCCTATGGAGTGGATTGTTTTCCATATTTCCACCATGTGACACCGTACATTCTTCAACACATGGATCTCAACACATGTGATAATTATCTGCGCAATAATGAGGCAACAATCAACAATCTTATACATAATATTTACATGAATATAAAAAGGGGGATTTTTTACAGGATATCTAAAGTTATATACACCTACTTTATTTACACAAGAATCCTCTTCATTTACCTCTTCAGAAATATTGGCTACGACCTTCCATGAATTGTTTCAGATGCATTTGGTGTTCAAGGATGACAACCATGTCTAGAAGGGTTGCATATGCTTTGATGTTGGCCAACCGATTCAAGATATTGTATTTGGAAGAGGGGAGAGGGGGACTAATTCCTTGACTCACTGGAACTGTAGGAACCTGGACTATAACAGCGGGTGAGGATGATCTTGGGCTAGAATAAATGCGTGGAGGATCAAATTTTCCATTGGGAGCATAGGCTTTGTTACTCATATTGATGACCATGACGTCTTCTGTATTAAAAAAATCTAGGACAACGATAGTAGCTTATGGTCTCTTACCAAATATCTTATCTCTGGGACTCTTCTTTACCTCACAYGTGTTTTCCTCCTGCTGTTCCTCACATAAGTTACACCAACTTCGAGGCAARATAGCCTTAGGATCAAATATACTTTCCATTGGAMTTCTAAAGGGGGGTGCARAAGAGGATGAAGCTACAAGGGTGAGAGGGGAGATAGTTCATTTCCGCTCATATGATATCATACAATTTTTCATGTYGTGTACTAGCTATAAAAGTGCAGACATGTATGTCTATCTAACTGACTCTCCCTGGGGAAGACTAGTTCTTTCAAGATGTTCTTCATACTCTGAACAAGCATGCATAGCTGAACCAACATTATCAATGACTTTTTCCTAGAGCATATGACGGTAGGGGGAAGGTAATTCATTGTAGTAATGCATGAAAGAAACTTGGTTCTGGGGGCGGATAAGTTCATGGATTTGATTGTATAACTTGGTGAAGCGCAATTTGAAACACTTGATGGTCTCAACATCCTTACAGGTGACATTATTTTATTGCCTTAACTTCTCATCTAGGCTTTTAGATTTCCCATAAGTGGATCTGAACCAATAGAGTAACTCCTCCCAAGTAGATAGAATCTTAGGAGGAAGGTCAAAGAAGTCAGCCACAACCTTTCCTTCCAAGGAATTTATGAATAAGCTCATGCAAGTATCATTGCATTAGCTCCTATGTTATGACAAGCGTTAGAAAATTCGACTAGGTGTTTGTTTGTAGTGACAGTGTTATGTCCTGAAAACCTAGGAAGATGCTCTTTAAATTTAGGAAGTGGATGAGTAGCAGGTGCAAGGTTAAGAGGAGAGGATACATGCCACAGTGTGGTTGTGGCGTCTTCTTCAAACTAAAAAATCCCATACTTTTAAATGACTTTGATAGGATTTGTGGTATATTGAACATGGATATGGTGGTTATATAAGCTACCAATCACCGACAAAGATAAATCCTAAGAGGAGGAAGCACCTGCCGTACCACTAGAGCCACCACTAGATGCCATCCTGTGGAGGATAGATGAGGGAAAGAAAGACGAATTGGACGAATAAGATAAAGTTCTCGTTAGAGCACTTTGTTGGGAAGATAACACAATGTTCCTTCTTCCTATTTCAGCAATAGGATTTATTTCATGTGATATTCCTCTTCTTCTTCTAGAAGCACGAGAGTCTAAGGGCATGAAAGAAAGGCCAAAAATGAAGAAACAAGAAGGTTACTACTGATTTCTAGGTTGTCTGCATCTAGCTTCCAATCGTTCTTAGGCACTAATAGCTCGCTCAATTGCTTCCCATGAATGGTTAAGCTCTGCACAGGTATTAGCAATGTCTAAAATGGTATTAAACAAGTTCAAATAAATGTTGGTTTGGTCTTGGAGACTGGGATCAATATTGGGTTGCTTTGTAACAAGCACAATAATTAAGAAATAAAATAGTCAAGGAATCAATATAAAAAAATAGATGTATCAATGAAAACTGAGTATAAAAATTAACCAGAGAGATATTGAAGATCTCCCCAGTATGGTCGCCAAATAAATGTTGAGGAAAAGATATGAAATGACCTTACTCAAGCATTTTCAGATTTTTCTTGGCTAAAGAAAATTAGATGGGAATGTCAACCTAGGTTTATAACCATCAAAATAAAATCCTAACTCACAAGTATCAATTACAAGTGCTTCGGCTAGTCTTTTTCACAAATAAAAGATTACTGGAAAATTCATTTTAATATGATTTTCTGAATATAGTAGTCGTTGAAAACAAGTGTAAAAACAGAAGTAAGACACCAAGATGATAATTAAGACAGATGAGACATAAAGCAATCCTTTATTTCATTCCAATTCACCAAAGAGTCATTTTCTTTACAAAATATCATACAAAAATTTCAGACCAAATTCAAACTTAGACATCCCCAATGGAACATACAAAAGGACCTCTGATAGAAAACCAAACTAAACTCATAAAGTTGGATCAACTTGCCACAGATTTCTTCCCACTCGACTCTGCACAATAGCCTTTGTCAGTCATGAAAATTAATTCACAAACAAACAAGTCTAGACAGACTATCAAAGATAGATCAACACCTCTGAAAAACAAGTGTCTGAATGATGTAATTCAACCCTGAATGTTGTTGTCTACAATAAGACCCTACTATCATAAAAGAGAATTAGGTGCATGATAAATTAAGGAATGAATGAAAACTTAACTATCTCAACATAAACTAAAGGAGAAAAACTTAGTATGCTTCTCCTTCTATCCTCCTCTTGTTCCTCCCTTTGATTTTGCCTTTAAGCAAGTTAGAATTGGTTGAAGTACTTGAACCACCTCATTAGTTAAGTTAACTAAGAACTCAATCAAATTTTTAGTTAAGGGGGGAAAAGTAATAAGTCATAATAAGGTTTTTTAAATAAATAATAACTAGTAGGTGGGACCCCTTGTAACTCCCATTTAGCTCTTAACAATTATAATATAACTAGTCAATTAAGCAAAAACAACTCTCCTTGTGATTCCCATCATCACATGCACATTTGACAATTTATCTCATTTATATTTGACATTGTTTTCAAAAATGCTTTACTCATATATCCAAATATAAAACATGTTGTCCAAAATTTCCTGAAGTCAACTGTCATCAACAATAGGTAAAACAAAAAAACTCAAAATCCATATTTCCCACTCTGAGATGCAATCTTTCCTTGATTGTTGTTGTCACCCTTTGATTTTCCTAAATTTTCCTTTGGCTGTGCTGAGCCTTTAGGCCTAATCTCATTGATCACGTGAGAACAATCATCCCTCAAATGCATCCAGGAAGACATGGATTTATCAGAGACATTGGAGGGTGAGAAAGGGGTAGCAATGGATTTTCCTTTGTCAAGGGCATGGTGGGACTCAATTTTTAACCTTTTTCTAGCATGAGAGGACTAAAATGGTGAGTGAACAGGTGAAACTTGGACAACGGGGTTAATAGGCAGGGGAGCAGGTAGGGACAAATTAGGCCAGCCACGATGTTGGGAGACTGTCGGATGGACAATATCTTGCCATCCATTGTTTTCGGGAACCTCAGGTTGTAATGAGACATGAGGGGGCATGGGAATACCAGGGGTTTGTGGAGCTTGGAAAGGAGGCCTTTCAATCCTAGGTTGGACGATTCCTTTCCCAATCCAATTGAAAAAATTGTTCTGAAACAACTAGCCTAGCTCTTGTGACTCAACATCAAAGTGTATGGAGAACCTTGGCCTTCTTGGGCCTTTGTTCCAATTACCTCTCCCTCGGTTTCCTCTGCCATGGCTACCTTGGCTGAAAAAAATGCATTCCTACATTCATGATGGATTAGAAAATAGTCTTTTAAACAACCATACATGATAATGTTTTTAAAAACATGAAATAAATTTTGGCTCAACAACATATCAGGCTTAATAAAAAAAGTTCATGAAAACTATTTTACGAAGTTTTGGGGAGGGGGAGACAATTTCCCCACTCCAAAAAACTCCCCAAAACTAATACAATGCACCCCCACAACCCCCAAACTTTCCAAAATTAATATAGTGCCCCCCACAACCCCCAAACTTTCCAAAATGCATGTCCTATGAACTTTTATTTAAAAGTTTATAAAATTGTCTTTTTATTTTGATTTTGATTTTTTTAAAGATTCATTTTTTTTAATTTTTTAATTGATGATGATGATGATGATTAATTTCCACTGAGACAATACTTGTTCTATTGTACCTGAAGAAAGGTAACAAATTACTTATATTTCTTAAGGATTTTATTTCTATGTTTGAAAAACATTAAGAGAAGCGTTCCAATATCATGATAAAATTTGATGAGTTGGGAGGTTAGGAAGGTTGGTATTGTGATAGATATTTTGAAATTGTGATATAAATTGAGTATATAAATGGGACTCTTGGAGAAACTGATTTTCATCTTCAACCCTCTTAATGTAACAAGGATGACAAATTCATCTTCAACTCTCTTTCTCTCTCTTACTCTCTCATCTCCCTCTTTCCATCTCTATGCCCCTCACTATCTCTCCCTATCACCTTATACCTTCTCTCTCTCTCTCTCTATCACTCCATCGTCTCTCTCCCCCTCTGTCTCTCTCTGGATCCTTCCCTCACTCTCCCCATAAACTCTCTCCCTCTCTCCTACCCACAAAAATCTCTCTCTCTCTCTCTCTCTCTCTCTCTATATATATATATATATATATATATCCCCCCTTCTCTAACCATATCCCTCCCCACCAAATTTACCTCTACTCTTATCCCTACCTCATTCCCTCCCTCACTATATATATCCCCCTTCACTCCTCCCCCCACCT
>SNQJ01S0048921.1:44293-55426 GCA_010110895.2 Picea sitchensis | reverse complement strand
AAACTCACTCGGGCTCCTTGGAGGGTATACCCACGATTATGTGTGGGACCTTGCACCAGGGTGTAAGTCCGTTAAGAAGGTCGTCAACGTAAATTTTCCACCCTAGCCTAGCCCCTTCTCGTCTTGTCATTGTGACATTAGATTTCATCACCAACTAGTGACTTCAGAATTAGAAGGTCTTGTTTGCTTGGTTTTGCTTCCTAGTTTTTTACTAGCGCATGTTGTTTATTTACCCAAGTTGACCATAGAATTTCCTTCATAAGTTTTTTAACTCGATCACAATTGACCCTCCACGTCGTTCACGTAGAATTCAAGGCTTACCCCTAGAAAATCTAGAAGGTTCTCAACCCTTTCCTACCAACTCACCGGAGGGCTCTCCTCAACATAGTGAAGTCCAAGATGTTACCACTCCACAAGTGGAAAGAACTGACTCTCTAGAACGGTTCCGAATTACCAATTCTTGAGAGGACTTTCGACTTCATCCTGACTTCGAGAGACGTATTATGAGAGTGAATTCTTCTAGAGACTTGGTTGTTCTGTCTTCTGGATCACTGACTGGACCTTTCCTAGGACCTGAGGGTCAAGATCCTTTTTGGACTACTGGCATTTTTAGATGGGATCTCTTTGGCTCAGGAGCAGGCATTGATATCACCATCTCACCTGCACTACCTGAAACATCTGATCCAGATGAAATACCTTTTACTACTACTTATTATTTTCCTGGTACAGAAGCTCCGCGAGCTAACCACATCTTGACTCTCCCTTTACAAATGATCCATTACACAGATTCTATGAGTCTTCACACCGAGATTACTGCGGCTAGCCAATACCCCATTAGCACACTTCTTTTGCCCAGATTCACCCTTACACTTCCACCCAGATACCATGCGTTGAATGCCTCTATTCTCGCTCCTATGCAAATCTCCTCAGGGACTCCTGGTAGTTCCACTCCTTCTGGGAACCATCCTCCCAGTTTCATTATGACACTTCCTATGCCCCCTTTTAGAGGACCTCTTCCATCCTCTATTAGAGGCATTGATCCTAGTGGCACCATTCCGTCGTTCACACCAAATTACCAGATTCCTGTTGGTGGACAATTTCACCAAGGAGGCCTAACTCAACCCCCTCTTGCAGGAAAAATCCCAATTGGAACATAACCCCCGATTGGAGGGAAACCCCCACTGACCCCACCCTATGGACAAAACATACCTCCATCTTTGGCCCAGTATTGGAATCATCTTATACAACATAACCCTCACCCGACTGGGGGGCAACAACCTTCGGCTAGCTTCGTCATACCCCCTGGTATAGGCCAACCCTATCTAGGTATGTCTAATCCTATTTGGGGATCAAATGCTCAACCCCATGCTCCCATTCAAGGGTACAACCCTATGAGTTACTTGCCTCCACAACAACCACTGAATCTGCCTGGATCTTCGCATTATATGCAGACTGCTTATAGTCCCACTGGTTTGTCAACGAGACTCCCTCCCCAAAGTCACCAATACTCGCATGTGAATAGACATTTATCTTTCTTAGCCACCCTAGACCTCCCGAATCTATCGAGGATTTTAAATGATCTGATCCGTCACTCTCCCTAATGGCTCGCCATACTGGCCAAACTACCATCCGACATCCCTAAATTCGATGGCAAACCGAGAGAGGACCCGAACAATCATGTAATGACTTTTCACCTTTGGTGCTCATCCAAATCCTTGATGGATGACTCTATTCGTTTAAGCCTTTTTCAGCGAACCCTCACGGGTTCTGTTGCGAAGTGGTATATATAATTACCATGAGGTTTCTTCACCGACTTCAACACCCTCACTATGGATTTCCTCACCCACTATTAGTTACCGATACGCTATGAAACAAGGACCGAGTTTTTGAGTTCTTTCAAACAAACCAAAGCCACTCATATCTCTGATCACATTCATGAGTGGCAATGGAGATGATGTCTCATCAAACTCGAACTTCCCGATCAGTTGTTGGCAAAGTTTTTCAGGAAATCATTTGTGAACGACATTGGTCATGAAATTTCCATGGGTGGAGTTGTCACGGAAGAACAKGCCATTAGTTTTTCTCAATACCTTTTACCTCGTTTACTCACAAACGGGTATTCTTTACGACTTACTCCCTGATGTGCCTTGTCCTTCCACTTCCGCCACTTCAACTACTCCTGCTGCCTCTCATGCAGCTGACAGTGTGATTGACACTTTCCATGCCCAACCTCACTCCATATAAACTTCTAGCAACAACCCCAAACCCATTTCTTCTAATGTTCAAAATGCTCCATCTCCTACCCCTCCCACCGGCAAGACTTTTGAGGTGAATGATGTTCAATCTACTCCCGCTGGTAAAAAAAAATCCAAAAAGGGAAAGGGTAAGAATAAGGAGGACAAAAATAATTCGCAAGCAGAAAGAACCAAAACACCACCCGTTGAGGATAGGGATAAGCGCAAACCCAAATACCCTTGTCTTATATGTGGTGATGATCACTGCACTAAGGACTGTCCACGATGAGCCGAGGTTACTAAGTTCCTTCAAGGGACCATGAAACCACCCACTCTGGCCGTATTGTCACAACCTTTCCCCTCTCAACAACAGGCCCAATTGGTCATTCATGACCAACCTTCCCCCTCCAATACATCCTATGTCTTAATGTGTACAGGAGATTCAAAGAAAAAAGACATCACACTTACCACTCGAGCCAAATATTATCCGTCCTCCAAAGAGACAGTTGATGCAATACCTCCTTCATTGGTCCAACCATCTCCCATGACTCCACCTACCAACGATCCTCTTCATATCGAATGATCGAGCCTCGACACAGTTCTTCACCCTCTTCCAAACGACGTCGTTCAGAAATTGGCTTTCAATCCTCATGCCCATGCTGCCTAGAACTACATTATTGTTGAAGATCTGGCCCAAGCATCATCTGCGATGTCAGCCCTTGAAGTCCTTCAAAGTTTTCCTATACAACAGAATGAATTGTTGAAATCTATTGGTGGAATTGACCCTACGGATACAAATTTAATAATTTTTGACTTGGAAGATCACATTCCAAGGTTACCCCCTCAACTCGCTTTCCAAATACAGGTTATTGTCTCTGACAAAAACATTTGTAGAACAGTTATCAACAAGGGTGCCTCAACGTGTGTCATGTCTATTACCTACTGGAAATCCATTGGCTCTCCTCCTTTGACTGGATCCCACAACACACTTAAAGCCTTTAATGGATCTGTTTTTAAACCTTATGGTGTCCTCCCTTCATTACCAATTATGTTAGAAGGAAAAATAGTCCAAGTTGAAGTGGAAGTCTTTGACGCTCCTCTTGATTACAACCTTCTACTTGGCCATAGCTAGATCGATTCCATGTGCACAGTTGTGTTGACTCTTTTCCGTGTTGTGTGTTTCCCACATCAAGGAAATGTAATTACCATCAACCAATTAGCCTTCTTTAACTTGGATGCGTGTACCGAAAACATACCGTTCATTTCCAAAACCCCCCCGGATACGAGAACGTCAGTGTGGGTCTTCTTAAAGACTCCTCATTAATGGGTACCTTCCCCATCCCACCACCCGATGTTCCACATGCGTCTGTTGCTTCAATCAACATGATCTACACCTCTAATCATAGAACCCCTGCATCTTAAGACCCATGGTTGGTACCCAACCCCGTCGATCATCTTCGTTACGACGACGAAATGCCTTTGAGTCTGGTCGAATCCGCCTATCAGACCATTCAATCGACAACCCCTTCTACCCCCTCTCTTGGTGATTTATCTCTAGATCCTTTCTGTGTCATTTTTGCCATGGATGAGATGATTATGTCTATTATGGAAGACACCCCCTAGGACGATGGACATCATTGTTCCATCCTCTTCTTGGAACAACACACCATCGAGAGATACCAATGGTTCTCGACCCTGCCGACCGTTGTCGTCATTTATACCACTCCTGAGGCTACACACGATGTGTTTTCCAAAGGGAACTTAAGTAATATCTCACCCACCATCCCCCTCGACATATCCATAAAACCTAGAATTGTCGAAAATGTGCATATCGGAGCTTCGTGTTCCCCCGATGAAATTGTCACCTACAAGTCGCTTTTCAAAGAATTTTGTGACGTCTTCACCTGGAGCTATGAAGAAATGGTGGGTATTGACCTCGACATTGTGATACATGAGATCAAGACATACCCAGATGCTAAATTTTTCTGGCAACGCCTTCATTCGTTCCACCCACGTAGAGAGGTCACTATCAAGCTTGAAGTTGAGAAACTTCTCAAAGCCAACTTTATTTACCCGGTGGCTCTCACTCACTGGGTTTCCAATCTTATCTCGATTGACAAGAAACAAGGCACAATACACGTGTGCGTTGATTATAGGGATATTAACAAAGCATGTCCTAAAGACAACTTTCCTACCCCATTCATCGATCAGATCGTCGACGATTGTGATGGAAGTGAAATATTCTCTCTAATGGATGATTTCTCTGGATATAATCAAATCAATATCGTTCCCGCGGACCAATACAAAACCGCTTATTTGTCCTTGGGGCACTTTTTCCTATCAGGAACTTCCTTTTGGTATAAAAAACGATGGCGCAACTTTTTAGTGTGCTATGTCTTACGCCTTCCATGATATCAAGCACATTGGGCAGCCCTATTTAGATGACTTACCCACTCAGTCCATGCGCCGTGTTGATCATCCAATACACCTCTGAGCCATTTTCCTTCAATGTCAGTTTTACCATATACGTTTGAATCCTCACAAATGCATTTTATGCATAGAATCTGACCGACTTCTAGGATTTATTGTTTCACGTCAAGGGATCAGGGTAGATCCTTTGAAGGTCGAGGTGATTCTCAATCTCCCTCCTCCTTCTCTTTGCCAGTTACAAAGTTTGCAAGGGAAAGCAAAATTTCTTCGTCATTTCATCCCGAACTATGCCGAGCTAACTCTTGGATTTATGCGACTACTAAAAAAGGGGTCTAAGTTTGTATGGGACACCATCACCAACCAAGATTTTGAAGCTTTGATGTTGTCCTTGATAGGTACTCCGCTTCTCTTCCCACCTGATTACAACTGCGATTATTTCCTCTACCTCGCAACCTCGGATTTCATCATCGCTATGGTTCTCATCTAGGAGGATGATTCTCATGATGAACATGTCATCTATTACTTGAGTCGCAGTCTTACCCCTACCGAACCCAAGTATTTACATGTCGAAAAACTAGCCTTGGCAGCCATCCAAGCAGTTCAACGTTTCTGTCACTATATCCTCTCTCGCAAGACTACGGTAATTTCTTACTACAACCCTATGTAGCACATTCTCACACGTCAACTGCTAGGGGGAAAATACTCCAAATGGATCGTGATACTCCAGGAGTTTGACTTAGAATTCAAACAAGAAATCCTTAGTATTTTCCGAGTTGATATGCGACTTTCCCTACTCTGAGATGGAAAATGTAGCAACCGATTCATTACCTGATGAATCCCTTTTCCTGAATAGTTCCGCTGATCTTTGGTATGAAGATATCATCATATATCTCCAAACCCAGACTTTCCGTCCCAATTTTTCTAGCACTGACCACCGTTGAATATGCTACCAAGCCCGTCAATATATTATCCTCGGTGATACTCTTTATCGTCGTGGGATTGACTCAGTTTTTCGACGCTGCCTCATGTTTGATGAAGCCAAGAAAGCCCTAAATGACTGCCATTTTGGAGCCTGTGGTGATCATATGTCTGGGTATGCTACTGCGTAGAAGATCTTGTGAGCCGGTTATTTTTGGCCTTCTTTATTTAACGATTGTATAATTGTCATCCAAAAATGTCACGCTTTCCAGACCTACAACCATAAAATACGGTCACATCCTTCTCCTCTTCACCCTGTGGTCTCCATCGGTCATTTTTTGAAATGTTGTATCAATTTCATGACATGTCACCCTCACTCGGTCAGGGGGCATGGATACATTATTGTAGCCATAGATTATTTTACGAAATGGGCTGAGGCGATGCTGACATTTGAAAACATTGGAAAGACCGCAACATTATTCATATTCAATCACATCATAGCTCGTTTTGGTGTTCCTCAGGCTATCATCACTGATCATGGTAGCCACTTTAGAAACTTCATGACGTCCGAACTCACTGAAAAGTTGGGTCTTCACCATGAAAACTCAACACCCTATTACCCACAAGCCAATGGCCAAGTTGAAGCAATAAACAAGGTCCTCATTACCATGCTTCGACGAATGATAGGGATTCACAAAATGAGTTGGCACATGATGTTTTTTTCAGCATTGTGGGCTTACTGGATGTCCGTTAAGTCTTCTACTAGGTTTACACCATTCAGGTTAGTCTATGGTCTAGAATCCATCCTGTCGATTGAATGTGAGATACCCTCCCTAAAACTAGCCTTCAAACTCCTCCCAAACACTTCTGCTGAAGAAGAACATCTATTGTATCTCATGCGATTAGATGAAACTTGTTGTGACGTCACCCTAGTCATAGAATCCCAGAAGAAATGCGTCAAAGGTCAATACGACAAACATGTCAAGCCTCGCATTTTCTCCGAAGGCGATTTGGTTCTCCTCTACGAACAAGATCGGGATATGCTAGGAGCTGGAAAATTTGAAGCTATGTGGCAAGGTCCTTATATAGTTAGATGAGTTTTGGAGAAAGGATCTTATGCGTTAGTGGATTACGATGGTATCCTTTTGAGTAAACCCAGAAATGGGTTGTACTTAAAGAAGTACTATGCCTAAGGTCACCTGTGCATGAGTACATGTATTTTATTGTATCATGCTTCTTGTGTGTTACTGTAATATGCTTTTTCGTTATTTGGTCTTYGCCCTCGACCGCTTATGTTACGTTGTGTTTGGTTTCCAGATGTCAGAGTCTTCACTACCCCACATTGGCTTGGCTGATGGCGCTAGCCATAGTACTCAGAACCTTGCTTCTGCTACTTGGGCAATTTATGCCCCTACAAACGAACTTATCACTCTATGAGGTGTGTGTCTCGGCCATGCAACCAACAATATTGCAGAGAATAGCACCATCATCAAATTGTTAATTGATGTTATTTCGCTCGGTATCCGCCACTTGGTTGTCTGACTCGATTCGCAGCTAGTACTACTACAGTTAATTAATGTCTATGCTATTCGAAGTCCTACTTTATTACGGGTATATTTACTAATTCGCCTCTTCGAACGTTATTTTGATTATATTGAGTATCAACACATTCCTAGATGTCTAAACACGTTGAATGATGCATTAGCTAACTATGTATTAGACAAACATTTGGGCCATTTATAAACCAATCACATCGCATATATCACACAACACAAGATAAGCCGATAGAATCCGTATATATGTATATAACGATCAAAAGTTTTTACAAAAAGTTTTTGTCCAAAGACCAAAATCTCAAAATGTGAAGCTCATAGCTTCTACAAAATAGTGTCATGGGTGATGTTCACGATAACACACGACTGCCCGGGCCACCCTACGAAGTAGTCAACTAATATACTCTGACACACCCACAGTGTGGCACTGATAACACCGAGGGATCTCCCCAATAGCCATATCTGGAATGTCAGCAATCAACCTCTCCAATTTTTTCTCCACTGATTCATAGTCTTTGGCATCCCATCGTGCCACTGGAGCTGCATCTACAAACTACTGAATAGGAGACATTCCTGGTGGTTGATATGGCCCCACATCTGTGTCATCAAAAAGAGATTTTTTGATCAGTTCTTGGACAAACATAAAAACATTTTATATGACAACAATTACAAAAACATTTAAAAGAACAAAATGTGCACTTCTTACCTAGATCACCCCACTGAGCATCCTCAGGTAGGGATAAATCTGGATCCCCTCAGAATTCCAAACCGGCGTATGCGTAGTCATCAACCATCAACCTCTGTGGCCGCAACCAGTCAAATAATGAGTCATTATATTTGATGATGGGCCCAGCTATGTGTCGGGCCATGAGGTTGCACCACCTCAGCATCCTCAGATCCTGTGGGACCGGTAAACCCCACTCAACCTGTAATCTCAGCAATGGGACCCTCTCGAGAAAGAAGGACACCAAAAGTGATCCGCACCCTAATTGCTTCAAGTCACCCTTCCTGCATTTCGTCAATTGCCTCTTCATACTGTGGAGAACTGCATCCGACCAGTTGAAGACTTGTGGCTCTGTGCACTCTATGGCGTATTGGAAGTAGCTCTGGAGAGCCATGTGTGGAGTTGTTCTCCCTACCATGCGTGTTATAGTGAACAATATGGTTTGCAGGGTCAAATATTGGACCCCCCAAATAGCAGCCTTGCCCTTGCTTCTTTCTGCCTCTGGAACGCAGTACTGGTGACGATACTCACTCATAGGGAGTGCTTTGCCTCGGCTACTGGCCAAGCTATCATGGTACCCATGCCATGATAACCCTATTAGAAAGTAGATATCCTCGATATCTAGGGTCAAGGTATGGACTCCCACGTGAAACAACTGCTGGTCCACGTCCCACATATGAACCAGGTACTCTAACAACCTAATTTGGGCCCTCTTGCCCGGAATCTGAAAGAATTTCAAGATCCCACAGTCTCGGAGGGAAGCAATGGTACACGGGTCATTCCCAAAAATAGCATCATACTCCTCATGTTCTCTTTCTCGCCACTCCATCATCGTGATGGTCAAATGCCTGCATAAGAACCATAAGAAAAGGGTCAGTAACTTGTTTCAAACCTTGGCATAAGTTTTATTGAGAAAAAATCAAATTGAATTTTCACTTTTCGACCCCTGCAGGTGCCCCTTTAGCACAGTGCAAGATTCTTGCAGGTGCCCTTAAGGTTGCCTATGAGAATCATGCATTCTCGCAGGTCCCATATGGCTAGCCTGCGAGAATGCTCGAGCGCAATTTTTGGCCCTAAAACGAACCCAAAACCTTGAAAATTTCCAATGAAAACAAAAACTAAACCATGGAAAAGGTAGAAGATCAAGAGCTTACCTCCTTGACAGAGACGGTTCGTCAAATGGTCACTTGTGCCTCCCATGATCGAGCAACGAAATTTGGGGGGAAAAGAGGTGTTTTCGACAAATTTCTTGGCAAAATCACAATGAATATGGTAAAATCCCTTTTTACCCACATTTATTTACTTTTTACCATTTTTGTTGATTTTTATATTGTTTTGTCCATAAAACCTAATGCCTAATAGTCCTATGAGTGTGAATTTTTTGCAGATATAACAACTTTGAAGTCCACACGAAGGAGTATGGATGTTTTCTCTTTTTCTATCGCATGAACAACTATTTTTTATGGTTTTTAGACAAAACCTCGAGCTTAGTCTTTGTTCGTTCTCGTGCTCGAAAATACATGAGAATGTAATCGAGTACACTTTTATCACTTTTTCGGGCTCATAAAGGTTATACGAAAAAGGAACCCCCTAGATTTCTCTTTAAGCTCTTTTCAGACTCTCTAAACATGAAAATATTGTCGAGCGATCTTGTTCTTTTCACGCTTGTTAAACAATTTGAAGAAAACGTCTGTTGAGTGATAGTTTATCTCTTTTTCAGTCTCATCAGACTACTTAACAAAAAAGGAACTGAGAGAGTTCTCTTTTAAGTGTTTTTCCAGACTCTATAATCATGAAAAACCTCCAAGTTTTCTATCTTTGGACTCATTAAACAAACATCGAAAGACTCGTAATGGGACCGAGGCACTCCTTCCTAGGGTTCATTAAACATACTCTGAGGGACTCGTCCTAAGGATGAGCTTACATCAACAAGCATATGTTATCCTCCTCAAGCTTACGTAAAAATAAAGAGGTACTCACCAGAAATGGTGGGGGAAAGTTTGGGAAAGGGATGTGTTTTCATATTCATATTAATGGCAGTAAGTGTCACTCTTGAACATGACACCCCCTATTCTTTATTTGAATCCAGTTTGCAAAATCCATTTGTCTCTTGTTCGACTTGCTACAAGATCATATCTTGGGTCGTCCCTGAGTTAGTGCTGCCAAGTCCTTAGTCGTGTCATTCATATGTTCAAGAGAAGTTCATTCAAACCCTCGATTGAGTCAGCCATTTGCAGCTGCCCATTCTTGCCATGTCGGCCTTCCCTGTGTCTGTTTCAACCTATACTCATACTCTGTTTCACCTTCAAAATTTGTTACTTATTTTGTGCCATTGATGAGGGATACATCAAGGCCCTCCTGTGACGAGTATTGTTCCGTCGACTCCAACTCATTATCTAGAAACAAGACTTATAAATTGTTTGGTACCTTGGAACTTGCATGCCTCAATGGCAGGTTTCCTCACTTTCGACAGTGGGTTTTCATTAGTGACCCCTGATCAGGAGTTTCTGTCGAATGTTCGACTTTAAATCATTTATTCACATTCAGTGGATTGTACTAGTGTACCTTGGGAGTCATTGACATCAATGGTTATTTCCCTCGCACTTGTTAACGGTTTCATCAATGACTGGTAATCAAGTGGTATCTACCATGTTCGACTTCAACACATGTAATCACGTGGCTAGATTCGTACTTTCATGTAATGGGATTGAAGACTCTAGATATCATATTTTTGATCCAAGATGTGATGGAGTATGTATGATTTTCATCGACACATAGATCCACTTTGTATGTCACGTGGCTATGACGTCTTAGTTTGAGTCTTCTCGCATAGATCCACAATGTATTCCTGGTGGCTATATAGTATTTTTGACGGCATGGATCTCCACGGTGTATGATTGGTGGCCATGACCTATGTTAATGATGTCATCCATCTGTTATATGAGTATGGGAATGCCTACCTTGGAACTGGTATTATATTATGCATATGCTTGGTTGTTTGCATGTTTTCGATTAGGTGCACTCCTGGTTTTCGACACACACACGCAATTTACAAAGTATTTTGGCTTTCACAGATTCCGGCCACATACTTTGGGGGGCATTCTATTACACATGATTTTGGTCACTTTGGTGATGTCTCAACAATGATATATTCAGGCTCCCAACAAAGACTTTTTGCCTGAGAAAAGTGGCTCTTGTCTCCTTCCAAAAACATATTTTTAAGATGAGTTCACAGGTTTCCTATGGCCTAGGGTGCAAGAATCCCTCATTCTTG